>KN469438.1:0-13540 GCA_000787095.1 Periophthalmodon schlosseri
ATATAAAATGCAATATTGTATTTATTTATTTTTGTGAATGTAAAAACTTAATCATCATGCATTGTTATTGTTTATACCATTATATATTTGAATAAATACAACCCCCCCCCAAAAAAACACTCATGCAGGGAAACGTTGTAACATAAACTAAAACTTTGCCTGAACAAAAGTAATATTACTCGAGCAGAAGTACAAAGTAGTGACCCAAGAAATTACTCACGTATAAGAATAAAAGTATTTGGGAAAACTACCACTCAAAGGACAAAACATTAAATGATGCACAAAATCTGGTATTTTCAAAGTATCAACACAAAAATACAATATATATGAAGGAGCGGTGCAAGAAACGCAAACGTTCAAATCATTTCATATTGTCAACATGAAGCTTTTGTCACTTGTAGACTTACTTAAAGTGGGAAGAGGAACCACAACTTTTACTCGAGTAATAGTACTGTTACTACAATAAAAAAATATTACTCAAGTAGGAGAAAAGCTGCTAGAAAAGTTCAAAACAAACCTAAATGTGACTGAGTACTACCCACCTCTGTATTAGCTCCACAAGATGGCAGTGTGTGAATAAGCCATGTTGATTGTTGTTTGATATAATGATGATAATATTGATGATGATGATGATGATGATGATGATGATAATAATAAAAGTGTACACATCTATTATTATTTCTGTATAAATCACAAATAATCTAATATATATGAGAGAGAGAGAGAGAGACTGAGGGAGAGCGACCAAACTGATTTTTGGACTTTATATTTTGTGAATTGTTTAGAAATTCGTCGTCAAAAGTTGATGGAATTCCTCGCAGCAAAAGCAAACCTGACTCTTCCCAGTAAAAAGTAAGATAGATTTTTTGTGTTTATAAACATTTTTATTCAATTTGGGACACCACATTTATGGAGCCATGTTTTTTTCCAGACCGAACATGGGTAAAGATGAGACGTTGAAAAGTGCTCCTAAGGTAAGTAATTGCTTGTTTCACTGATGGCCAATATAATTATCTATTACAACCTATTTTATTTTAATATTTCATATTTAGATGCCCAATGGCAAAGAGAACAAGATTCCTCCTCCCAACAAGGATGTTGAAGTTAAAACTCTACAGGCCACTTCTGTTCAAAAACCTCTGGGTCTTAAAAACTCAACCAACACAGCTTCCAGCAACCTGTACAGAAAGCAGAACAGTAAAAATATATCGACCACAGCGACTAAAGACGCAAAAAGTCATAAAATTCCAGTTTTCACAAAGACATACACAATTCTAAACTCCAAATCCACATCAAATGCAGCCAGTCAAAAGCAGCCATTTACAAGAGCACCCTCTGTTGGCAAGATTTCATCAAAGACCCTCTCTGATTCTTGTGCTGTTAAAGTGTCAAACATCACTACAGCCCTGTGTACAAATGCTGCATCTGCTACTATGGACAAGACCGAAAATGGAAGAATGATCCATGGACCCATTATAAAGACCAGAACGGGACTGATACCTGCTGTAATTCAACCCAGAAACTCAAAACCAAACGTTTTGCCAACTATTACCAACACAAGAACATCTAATAACACACTGCGATCCAGAAGCTTGTCACACAAACCTGTTTCACAACCTTCAATTACTTCTTTGAGAAAAACCATCTCTACAGTCGCTCTTAGACCTGCGAGTGAGAAGACTGTTACTATGGCAACAAGAGGAGACAATAAAGCACAAAACAAGTCTCGTCCTTCAACTGCGACAAGTAAAATAGTTGAGAAACCGCGGCGTAATATGCTTTCAGATAGACTGCAGGCATTATCAGGGTGCTCTACAAAGTCTGTAAAGCCAGATACAAAGGTACAAACTACTAAGACAAAATCTACAGTTGCTCTCAAAGTAGACAAAAATAAGCCAGGTGTCGGAAAACCACCGAGCACCATGGCAACAAATCGGGATAATTTCAGAGTGCACAGAGTGGCTACTGCATGTAACCACGGAGACAAGAGCAAGATCACCAAAGAGATTCAAAAATCTTTATCAAAACCGTTCCATGCACCAAAAGAAAAGAAAAGGCCCATAGTTCCACAGACCGCTCCACAACCGTCCAGGGCCCAGAACCTCACCGGCCGGCCCACCAGCCTGAAGACCCCAGAGAGAAGCGCTCCTCAGCCTGATGCCAAACCACTCACTGCTGCTCAGGACCGAATGTAAGTTTACCCCACATCTTCTGTAGATTTTTATTTAAATGGTTTTTGTTTCTTTTTGTTGTTGAGTTGTTGTTCCTTTTTATATTATTTTGCTTTTTCTTCTTCTGTTTTCTATGGGGTTTTTTTGTGTTTTTTTTGTTAATAATGTATGCGTTAGATTATGAGTGTGGATGTGATGTGTGGGTGTTTGTGTAGATTGTAAAAGACTGACCTCCTTTTGGTTTGTCCAAATAAATACAAAAGAAACAAAAGGTTTACCCCATTTGCAATAACTGAAAAGATAACACATATAGGTTTCAGAGTGATTCAAAAAATATGACTGCTGCGATGGCAATTAATTAAAACTTAAATACTGAATGGTGAAAAGTCCTCAAAATGGCATCAAACTACATCAGCATTGTGCATGTGTGTTCATAGATTTCTGCTTTGACTATGGGGGTACGGACAATTTGTTCAAGTAATGTTTATTAAAGGGCCCATATTACGCTATTTTCTGATCTATGTTATAATCTTGCTTCCTCATCACAAACATACCTGGAGTTATGTTTTGTTTTGTTTCATTCACACATGTTTAACACACAAACCCTGTATATTTAGGCTGAGTTCTTCTCTCAAACAGAAAACACCTCATCTTCACACATGTTAACACACAAACCCTGTATATTTAGGCTGAGTTCTTCTCTCAAACAGAAAACACCTCATCCACCTTGTGATGTCATGTGGTAATACAGGAAGTGCTCCACTTTGTTTTGAAACTCCATACACCTTCACTAGAATAATTTGGGTAATTTCAGCTAATCTCGACTGAACTAAAGGTAACAGGTAGCTATTAACTTGAAAACTACCATTGCATTTTGAGCTTTGGAGTTACTCAAACATGGGTGAATGAAATAAAACACATCTCCAGGTATGTTTTTGAGAAGGTGACAACATTATAACATGACTCAAAGTTCACAAGAGCCAATTTCGTGTAATATAGGACCTTTTAAAGTACCACTTTTGGATGGAGAAAAAGTGAAATATTGCCTTTTATTTAATCATGCATCAATCCTATTCTGACCACAAGAAGCAAAACATCTCATAAGTTTCTGTTCAGATGTGTTGTTCAAATTGTATTTGGACAATATGGAGGGATAATTAGACTTTTATAAATAATATCCATTTGTATTTTGTAGAAAAAAGCTTCAGGAATGGCGAGCGGCGAAGGGCATTTCATACAAGCGTCCTCCGATGTTCGTGAAGTCCCAGGCCACACGCACTGTGGCGGTACCTCAGCCCTTCTGGTCCCACATGGGGGAGGAAGACGAAGCGCATGCCCTGATCTGTGCTGTGGACCGCTCCCTGGAAGACTGCATCAAACTCTTGGGGGAGGTACAGTGCCTTTTAGTGTTGACACGATTAGGGATATGACAGTAAACAATACAGGAAGGGAGGGAAGAAGGGGAGACCATAATCGTTCAGGGGACATTTTATATAATTGTGATAATCGCCAACAAAGACAATCACCTTTATATCTCCAGATTGTGCCGAAAAAAGCTACTTATCCATAATGTTCTCCTCTACATTGTAGTTGTTTTCACTGATAACAAAGTACAATTATATAAAAATTGTTTAAATATGGATCTTTGAACTTAAATTCATAATATTAAAATTGTAATTGTTTGTATTGTATTATATCTGTAAAATGTTTCAACAGTCAGCAACTTTAATAATTATCATGAGAGCGAGAGAGAGAGACAGATACAGAGGGAGGGGGGAAGGCCGAGAAAGAGATGCTGAGAGAGAGAGAGAGGGAGGCCAAGAGGGAGAGAGGGACATGTTCCAGATTGAAGTGACAACTATGCAGCTGCCTTCTATCCCAGAGGTTGCTCCCGCTAGCGTTGGCAACAGGTTTGATTGACAGCGCTGCTAACCCACCCTCCCTGCCAAACCAGTGGTGTCGGCAGGAAAGGCCGTTAACTTCAACAGTTTCGCTCCAGACTGGCTCTTTGCTTGCTATGATACTCGCGGTCGGAATTCCTAATATGGAACTCGGCTCCAAATTCGCCCCTATAACTTCTAGCCTCGATGAGCTTCATTTGACTGGAGCCGAACGCTATGGGTGACTTCACACTCACTTAGCCCACTTCTTTATACAGTCTCATGTTTGTCCCATATAAATCCGTCTAATCTAAATAAAATGATTAATTGACTAAAGGCCTACATCCCTAGTTAATTTAAATTATTTTGCATCACAGGGCTGTTCTACACACCAGGTCAAAGAAGTGCTCTCCAGACTACCAGTAGTTTCGCAGAAGTTTGCAAAGTACTGGATTTGCCAGGCCCGTCTAATGGAACAGGAGGGAGACCTAGATGTTCTCCCCATGTTTGAGAAGGCAGTTGGACTTGTTTTGGAGGTGAGATTTTAATTGTTTAAGACTTTGTTGCAATATCGGAATGTGGCAGTTGGTCACGCTATGAATGTCAAAAGAATGAGTTATGAATTATGAGTTGTTTTTTCTTTGACAGCCCGTAGATGAGCTGCGCACTGTGGTGTTTGAGATTTTGAAGAAAAAGGATGACAACCAAGGTAACATTATGTATCTACTGTGCTGTCATATCCGCTATTTTTTTGGCACGTTTCCCATATTTTTTGAACTAATGATTTTCCCGTGATTTCTGTTTAGAGAAGTTATTCTGTATTTTCTTTATTTAGAATCATGCTTTTGTTCCTTGGGTAATCTAGTATTTAGCCTTGTATGTTTTAGTTTCTGCTCCTGGCACTTTAGTCAATTGGGGAGGGTCTTTATTTTATGTCAGCTGGCTCACTATGGGCTTTTCCTGTTACAGTATTTTTAGGCATGTTTTTTGTTTTGTTGTGTTTTTTTTTCAAATAATGTATTAAAAATTGGGCAAGCAAGTTGATCGGGGAGTCTCAGCTTTATCCTGTGTCTCTCTTTAGGCAGGTACAGAGGCTGGACTCCCATCCTCTTAATATTGAGTCCCAATCATGACAGAGGTTTAAAGAGCCTCTCTGTAAAACCAAGTGCTACAAAAGCATGTTTTTTTGTTTGTTTGTTTGTTTTTTTTTAAGTTTATTTGAATAGGAACAGATACAACAAACATAGATTAACAATTCAGTAATCTGATGCAGGTATCAGTGTTTATAGCCTGGTCTAATTCACAACACCAGTCCTCAGAAGGGCTTTTAAAACTGTTAAAATTTCACTAAAAAGCAGTGGGATTATTTGTAGAAAAAGCAACAGATACAGTGATTTGTCAAGAGAATGTTTTTACTGTGTTGTTTCTAATGGGGTTTTAGTTCTTTTAGCCTGCACTGTGCACTTTTGTCATTTTCCAGATGAACATGTGCATATTTGTGAATGAATGAATGAGCCGACTCACTGCCAAACAAAATTCACCTGTTAGTCCACTTTTTTTATACAGTCTATCGTACCAAGTGAGTGTGACGACACCCATAGCGTTTGGCTCCAGTCAAATGTAGCTCATCGAGGCATAGCAGTTATAGGGGCCAATTTGGAGGCGAGTTTCATATTTGGAATTCCGACCACGAGTATCATAGCAATATCAGAGCCAATCTGGAGTGAAGCTGTTGAAGGTGACGCCCCTTTCCGCCTGCATCGCTTGTTTAGCAGGGGTCAGGTGCTTAGCAACGCTGTCAATCAAACGCTAGTGGGAGCGACCTCACTAAACCTCAGAGAAAGAAGGCGCTTGATTTGTCTGTTATTCATGTTCATATGTTGAGTTACAGACACAATAGCAAAATAAAAACACCAGGATCATGTAGAGCGGGTTAATACGAACATTTTAAGACCAAAATGACGAGCCTGACAGCAGCAGTTACAGAGAGAGGGGTTTTCTCATGTAAAACTGTTGATCACTTCCTATTTGGAACGAGGCAGCTAGCAAGTTGGCTATGTCCATTTATATATACAGTCTATGGTTGGTACCAATAAAGTAACCTTGAACCCTAAACATTCTTGTGTCTTCCTAAATATGTTTGTACTGTAATGAGCCACAGCACTGCAATACATCCATACATCGTATTTAGCCTAGTTTTGATGTGATTTTGTGTTCCAGTTCTTTCAAACTTTGTCTATCTTCTATTTCTGATTTTTAGATAAAGAAACAGAATCAACTGGAGATTCTCTGGAAGCGCTGAACAACCCTGTGACACCAAAACCTGCCAGAGCTCTGATTTGTGCGGAGAAAGGGAACTCCTCCATGGTCAAATACAAGATAACAGCCACACCAGGGTAAATGTTCTTTTGTGTTGTAGGGAATGCAGATTGGACTATTCCCATTAGGCCTATCACGATAATTACTATGTTCTGTCTGTTATGTATTGAACGATAAGTAGATCATTATCGTGGGGACTTTTTCTTCACACTAGTAGGGAACTTTTTTTTTTCTGTTCTGGGATTGAAATTTGAGCTGTAGAAGGTAGAATTATGAACTTCTATGACTCATTATAGACAAACTACTTAAGTGTTCTCTTATATATTTATTGCAGTTCATATTTTTTTAACAATTTTGTACATTAAGAATACCTTTTGGGGGATAATTCTGATTTATGGTTTGTTTTAAATATTATTGTTTATCGTCTATATTTACTTACAATATCAGTGACCGCTCGCTCGGGTTCCAGAAGTAAATTTTCCATTCATCTTTCCCATAGACTTTTCGAAAAAAATCTAATATTAAGAGTTCAAAGACATCGTGGAGGCTAACCAGCTACGTGCTAACTAACATCCATAATCCAATTGTTTTTTTAAGTCCAAAAAGGCCATTTAAAATACAAGATTTGGCGAAATGCTTTAATAACTTGCAGTTTATGTCATCAACATTCCCTGGGGGTGTGAAGATAACTGTAAGCACTAAAGCCTGAAGCTCTGTTACTCAAGTTAGACTTTAATCTGAGCTTTATTTTAACACAATCTGACCAGAAAGTGCTGATTTAGCTGGAACTCCAACAGGTGAGATAATCTGTGCAATTAAACAAGTCAACTTTCACATGTAAAATTACTATCACAAGCTAGCTAGCAGTTTTTCAGTGATCACACTGACTGTTTTGTTGAAAATCAAACTCCTAAACAGAACCATGAACGCTTGTATTGATCACAGGCTCCTGTGTGTTTTTTTAATCCATTTTGTATTTTTTCGTTATTTTTCATACTACATTTAAACATTTTTGTCAGTTTTTTGCTAATGTGTGCAAGTAAACCTCCTTTATCTCATTTCTTTTTTTTCTGTGCAGTGGTCACCCGAATCAGCGCCGAGACTCCACAGTTGTGAATGGACAGGAAGTGCGCTTCTTCACTCCGGTGCGGCGCTCTGTTCGCATCGAGAGGGCAGCTATTCGTTACCCGGTGTCCCTCCAAGACCACGATCTTTGCGTTGCTTCATACAATGATCTGATCGCTGAAGAAGAGAGGGAGAATGCACAGCAAGGCCAGTCTGAAGGCTCATCTGCTGTGCACAACTCACCCATGTACATCTACAGGGAGAACGAAGCACTGAAAGATAAGGTGTTTGTAGAATACGTCTGCAACGATGAGTGAACTAAATATCTTTAATACACAGAAAAGGCGTATTTAACTTGTACAGTGTTGTCATATTAAAACTTGTTTTTGATAGGGGTTGGTGTCTTTATCAATACCCTGTTTTTTTGCATTTACTTTAAATGTAACAAGTGGTGTTGTAAATACAGTTATGTCTTGTGTTTTGTCTTTAAAGGTCCTATATTACACAAAATTGTCTCTTGTGAGCATTAATCCATGTTGGAATGTTGTTACCTCCTCAAAAACATACCTGGAGTTGTTTTGTTTCATTCACAGATGTTTGTGTGAATGAACAATGATTATTAGTCTGTCTACATCTCCAAAACTAAAAATGCTCTGTTCCACCTGGTGACAACTTGAAAACTACCACTTCATGACAACAGCTCCTTTTACCTTTAGGTCAGTAGAGATTGGCAATTCCAGGGCTGAAATCCAAATGATTCGAGTGAAGGTGTGTGGAGTTTAAAAATGCAGTTGAACACTTCCTGTATTACCACATAACATCACAAGGTGGAACAGAGAGTTTTCTGTTTTGAGAGAAGAATATATGCCGGGTTTGTGTGTTCAACGTGTGAATGAAACAAAACATGAAGATGTTTGTGATGAGGAAACATAATATACAGTGCTGTGGAAAAAGTATTTGCCCCCTTACCAATTTCTTACTTTTTTGCATGTGTATCACAATTAACTGTTTCAGATCATCAAACACATTTAAATATTAAACAAACATAACCCAAGTTAACATAAAATGCAGTTTTTCTGTGATAATTTTATTTGTTTAGAGAAAAACACTATCCAAACCTACATGATCCTGTGTGAAAAAGTAATTACCCCCCTTGTTAAAGGATGAAGTAACTGATTAATCATATTATTGTGGAAAGCTGAGTTCAGTTTCATAGCCACACCCAGGCCTGACTGCTGCCAGACTTTTCAAATCAAGAGATCACTTAAATAGAACTTGTCTGACAAGGTGAAGTCGGCCATATTGAACCGTGACATCGTGCCGCGATCCAAAGAAATTCAGGAGCAGAAGAAAAGTAATTGCCATGTCTCAGTCTGGAAAAGGTTACAAGGCCATTTCTAAATCTTTGGGACTCCAGCGAACCACATTATCACCATTATCCACAAATGGAGAAAGCATGGTACAGTGGTGAACCTTCCCAGGAGTGGCCGGCCTACAAAAATTACCCCAAGAGCACAGCGAGGACAGATCCAAGAGGTCACAAAAAAACTCAGAACAACATCTAAACAACTGCAGGCCTCACTTGTCTCAGTAAAGGTCAGTGTTCATGACTCACCCGTAAGAAAAACACTAAAAGGCACTAAAAGTTCCAAGGCGAAAGCCAATGCTGACAAAAAACATAAAAGGCTCGTCTCACTTTTGCCAAAAAACATCTTGATCTCCAAAGCTTTTGGAAAAATATTCTGTGGACTGATGAAACAAAAGTTGAACTTTTTGGAAGGAGTGCATCCCATTACATCTGGTGTAAAATGAACACAGCATTTGATAAAAAGAGCATCATGCCAACAGTGAAACGTGGTGGTAGTGTCATGGTTTGGGGCTGCTTTGCTGCTTCAGGACCTGGATGACAAATCCTGAAGGAGAATGTCCAACCATCAGTTCGTGACCTCAAGCTGAAGTGCACTTGGGTTCTGCAGCAGGACAATGATCCAAAGCACACCAGCAAGTCCACTTCTGAATGGCTTAAAAAAATCAAAATGAGGGTTTTGGAGTGGCCTAGTCAAAGTCCAGACCTGAACCCAGTAGAGACGCTGTGGCATGACCTTAAAAAGGTGGTTCATGCTCAGAAACACAGCAATGTGGCTGATTTAAAACAACTCTGCAAAGAAGAGTGGGCCAAAATTCCTCCACAGTGATGTGAAAGACTCATTGCCAGATATCACAAATGCTTGACTGCAGCTGTTGCTGCTAAGGGTGGTTCAACCAGTTATTAAGTTTAGCAGCACAGCACTGTAGATCAAAAAACAGCGTAATATGGGCTCTTTAAAGGTGCATTATGCAACTTTTTGGTGGGAGCCAGTGTCTTGTCTCTATGGAGATGTTATTCCTTTGCCTAGTATGTGTTATGCAGTGTTAAACTGTGTATGACCCGTAACTTGGCCTGGTGGTGCCATTTGCTTTCTTAAATGCCAAAAAGTTACACAATGCACATTTAAAGGATATGTAGTTCTTTGAAGTGTCTGTGTTTCAACTCATAGCATTGTAACAAGTTAAAAGTATGTTCTTTTTACCATGTTATGAACTATGTATTCATATAGTGTACATAAGTAAATGGCTTCTTTGATAACAAAAACATTTACCTATTCAGGCCTACTAAGAGTAAATAAATAGTATTAACTTATTTGGGTTATTGGCCTACTTCATTAAGGCAGAATTTCTACTTGTGTAGCCAAGCAGATTTTGCCTGCCTCATCAGTCATCACCATTGGTCACCACCACTGGTTGTTCTTTTTGGCTTTTGGCAGTGCATAGCTGCACTGCGCAACTCTCATGAGCTATTTAAAAGCTGCACCATTCCAGAAAGTTGAGATTTTGGGACGCTAAATGCTAAACCTAGCTTTCATTCAAAAGTATTCTGACTTAGTTTTACAAATGCATTTGCCAGGAGTGATTCAGCATCTTGTTGGCTTGTTCCACAGCTGTTTTGTTTTCCTATTTACATTGTTTTTCCTGATGTATCTCTATGGATTTTTTTATGGACGAAGATCACGGTCCCAATTTCATGGATGTACCTATACGGCGTAAGTGTTGACCCTAATTGGGCTGATCAAAAATGTTGCAGTAAATTTTTCATACTTTTTTTTATGCTTTAATAATAGGCACTCTCTCTCTTATACTTTAAATCTTCACAAATGCGCATCAACCACCCTGATGAGTAAACATGGCAAATGCGTGAAAGTAAGCAAAAAGAACGGGTTGAAGTTGGTAGCGAAGGACGTCCAAACCGGAGCAATAATGAGTATGGCTTTAATGGCCCAGTTACCTAGATGTTGTGTATTTTGAGTATTTTTCTGTGTATTTGAGTATTTTTCTGTCTTTTAGGAAACTTGGTGATATGGAAAGTTGGCAGAAGAATTGCATTGGTTTTTAAGCATGGTGTGGAAATCTACTTGGTTACAGTGGAAGAAAGTGAACTGAAGGTAGGCTGTGTAAACAGGAGTAGACGTCAGTGGTGGTGCCTAGACGATTTGTTTTGCATAATCTGTAATCAGTGGTGGAAGGTAACAAAGTAAAAGTAGTAAAGTACTGTACTTAGTAAAATTTGTAGGTATCTGTACTTTACTTGGCCTAAGTAAATTTTAAAGTGGGTGCTTTTTACTTTTACCACTACATTTTTAACTGGACTGAAAAGTAAAAAGTACTTTTCATGATTTGAGGGGTTATTTTTACCATGTTTGTGGTAACATCCTGGCTAAAGTTTTTGAGTTCAAGCTTCGGCTTTGAGCAAACAAAAATAAATAGCCTACATAAAATTCATAAGAAAAATTAAATGGATTTGTATAGTTATTGTTGACCAAAATGTGTATAATTTTTAATCAATATCACTACATTTAACACTAACAAATTAACAACACTTGTGTGAAATACTTTTACTTTTTACTCTAAAAGTACATTTTTAAACATGTCCTTAAATACTTTTACTTAAGTAGATTTTTTTCATGTGATACTTTTACTTGAGTAACTTTTTACCTCTGTATCTGTACTTTTACTTGAGAAACAAAATTGAGTACTTCATCCACCACTGTCTGTTATGTGTGTATGGACTTAAAAAACTTTGAGTAGACTTTGTTTTATGTTCACAGCTGATTCACTTGACGCAAACCTCAGATGATGCCATTAAGGAATGTATCCAGGAACTGGAACCTTGGTTTCAAATAGAAAATGTTCAAAATTACTACTTCTGTATCCGGGCGGAAAACTGTAATAAATACTTAAAACTAGATCCAGGGAGTACTCCATACCTCACCCTTAGTGATGAGGTAGGGGGCACTGTACATTTTATTATAGCCTGCCATCAGTATGAAATAATGTGAAACTTATTGGGCCTTCTCACCTGTTTCTTTTCAGCAAGACTTGGCCAGCACCTTTAGTACATCTTCATATCAATGTAATGACGATGAGTGCACGGGGGTGTAACTCTGCAGCAATGGGCCAGTGTGTCAGAGATAATGACACCTAAAAAGAAAATAGGCCTGTTATTATAGATGTGACCAAAGTCTTTTGTGTGAGAAACAATGGCATGAGTAGTAAGTGTGTTCACTGCTCCAGTTATTATTAAATGTAAACGGCAGCTTCAGTGTTCTGATAACACTGAATCTGTGTGGGTGGATATTTATCAGAATGTGGGAACTAAGTTCTGTAAAAATCTTCAAGGCAGTGTAATGTCCTGATAAAGCATAGAGACCCTACGTGTTTTTTACTTGTATTATTTGCTAAATGCAGGTCATTGTAATGTGATTGTATTAAAGTAAATTTGTTTTGGATAAACCTTGTTGTTTGCACTCTTTTGTGTCCTAATGAAAATGTAAAGACAACAAAACAAACAGTAAACTGATTTAAGATAAACAGATGATAGTTTAGAGTTGTCATGTACAAAGAGAGTACACAGACATGAAATTTAAAAGCAGATCGTTCTGTTGGATTTCGTCTTCATTTTGGCTGTAGCCAACTGAGTAGGCCTATTCATCGTTTAGATCATTTCTGCTATTTCAATTTTGTTGTCTTGCTTGTTTGGACATTTATTTTTTTAAAGCCTAACAATGTAATTTATTTTTTTTAGGGTGAATTAAGGTAAAGTAGGGCAATTAAGCATCTAAGTACTTTTATTACAAAACAATAGTTCTGATTGGTGTGAGAGGATCACAGTTAGTGCGGCTCATTGTCAGAGTAAGTCATGTAAGTCACACGTGCATGAACATGACAGTTACATGTCATATTGTGGGCTTGAGTGAAAGGGCTACAAATGAGTTTACATATGTATTTGTTCAATTCTATTTGTTGTTTTATTTGTTGTTTATTTGTTATTTGTCGAGTTATATTTTAACACACAAGGACATCCTTATTCCATAATAAGCTAACACACTACTTCTGAAAACCAAAAGTTCACATTAACCAGGATTACGTGCAGTCTCTCTCATAGTATCACGTCAGATCTTTGTAATCTTCTGAGTGACTAGTCCTTAATGTCACTGCTGAAAAGTGAGGCAATGGGGCAGGCTCCAGTGTTTATTTTAACTGCGGAGAGATGAAAGTGGAACGTTTTCATCTTACCTTTACGTGCACTTTAGCTGCTTAACTGTATACTGCTGTTGTGTTTATGTACTTCTGGTTCTTGCTTGTGTGATGTTCTTATGTGACTGTCTGTGTAACCCCTCAGTCGTCCAGGTATGATCCATAGTAAAAATGGACAACTGAGGGATCAAATCTGTTAACTAGACAAAAAGTTGTAGGAGTGAAGGCATTTTGCTGCTCATCCAAGCCGCTTCTTCATTCCGGTCAGATCACTGGTGGACACTGCCTTATATCTATATGAAGGGAGGAGCTAACTACACTGAAACTAACACACCTGTTTGTTTACAGTTTACCATTAGGGGCCTGAATGATTATGCTAAATATCACACACAGATTATGCTAAATATCACAGTTACTGTAGCTCATTAGATCTAACCTACTAAAAGAAACTGTGAACAAGTTTACCAGAAATCCAACAACCATTTCTGAGCAGGATGAGTATCAGCACGACTTTTCATGCTGATACTCATCCCA
>JACM01037010.1:0-11451 GCA_000787095.1 Periophthalmodon schlosseri
GTGGACCAGGGGCACAATAACCCATCACGTTTTGCTGGTGTAAAAAAAAACAAATGACTCGTCTGTGTTATGTTGCCACTGTTTTCAGGATATTGTTTTGTTTTGCTCAATGAGATATAAGATTTTTTATATGTATCTGCTGTGCACTAACACACTAAATAGAGTAAATATTGTCTTCATTTGCCATATCGTAGAACAGGGTGGGCTGGTCTGTTCGGGCTTGGTACCGTCCAAGTGTTCGCCTCAGCACACTGTCTACAGGTTCGGATGGAGAGTGTGTGTGTGAACATTTGCAACACAAAACACATGACCACATAACTGCTACAGACAGTCACACTGCTGCTGGGGCGCTGCCAGGCTGGTGCCCTCGAAGAGCTATCAGTGAAGTATACAGGCGTCAGAGGGCACACAAAAATGTGGAGAGGACCTCAGAATCATTGCTGTACGGCTGGATGCACTTACAACAGCAGACTGGTCATAAAAAGTCATCACCGCATGCTTACCAAAACACTCGTTGGATTAGTGCTTGGGGCTTGTCAGAACCATGTACACCCAACCAGTTAAGGTGCATTCACTTCTTGCGCCATGTCAAAACTGGGACTCTATAGTGCACTTATTAACAGAGCGATTTGGACACACAGCTCACTACTTTCGGGCACATGACTCATCTGGGTGAAAATAGCTCCAATAAAACTTGACTTTTGTCATAAATAATCATCAGATTGGACTGGCACACAAGTATTTACAGACTAATAGTAGCCGTACAAATTTTGTCAACCTGGATTTCACGTAAACAGACTAGATTTTTAAAAGTTTTTGTCTGAAATGTGGAAATTATCGCTCTTTCAACAGCTCAAGCTAAGGTAAGCGGCTAACGCTAGCAACTTTACATAGCAACGGTTTATTTAAGAGTGTTTTATTCATAATCAGCGATCAACACTGTGATAAGTCGTGTTGTGTCCAGTTGAAGACCTGTCGCTGTCCGCAGTAGTTTTTCCGACTCTTGCAATGCATCGTGGTCTCTATTGACCACCGATGCCCACTACTTTTCAAGGTGCATTGTGGGAAATTTTGAGTGCACTAGTTTTTCACCAACTGGCCATTCGGACACCACTAAAAATGGCGTGACCCCTAAATAGTGCCCTAAGTCGGGAGTAGTGTGAACATTCGGATCCAGCCCAGGACCAAAATAGCCAAGCCAAATCTACATTCTCAAACTGGACCCAAACCAGGACCAGACCACGACCAAACCAGGACCAAACCAGGACAAGTGTGCCCTCCCCTTAGTGTCATGAACGGCAAGAGAGAATTGCTGGGTTTCAGATGACATAACATTCTATCCATTCATGGGATTTCAGCTTCCTGCATCAGCAACATTTTGGGGACTTTTTCCCATTCAGAAGATATAATATTTAGTTTTAAATTGTTCATCACTATGGCAACGACCCTAACTTTTCCTCATTCTGAAAGCCATGGATGGGCTAATATCTATTTATAATACAGATGTGGGGCATCTAAAATTTTGATTTGTGTTGTAATATTGTTCTTGGGTCTAGATCTTGGGTCTAGTAACTAATAAAAATGATCAGGTTCAACATTTGTGAATACTTCTTGTGAAAATACAATGGCTCTTCATCACATTCTTGTATTTTTTTTTTTTTTTTTTGACCAAATACGTCTTTATTTATGTTCTTTGTCCAGTGACATTCGGCATGACAATAATTTGCTGATGCGTAATGGATAGCAACGTTACCATGTTTCCCATCGCCATAGGAACCCCCAGTATGGACGATGTAACTCACAGGACATCTGTAAAGACCACAGTGACCCCTGCTGGCCAGGTCAAACTGCTGATCAGCACAGAGAGACGAGGGAGAGGAGAGAGAGCAGAGCAGTGATGGTGCACTTTTCAGATGGTGTTTGTAGAAGGGGTCAGCCAGGTCAGAAATACTTTATTGGAATCAGGAACTGCTCTTTAATGTGCTGTATTGATTTACGAGGCAGTGTGATTCATTCTGAGAAAGTTGACATTTGCTCTGTCTTGTGTGGGAAATGAATGTGTGCCCAAATACAAAAGAAATAATAATTATCAATTGGAAAAACAACACATAATTGCCTTAGAAAAGAATGAAGACTTGATTCATAATAACACTTAGACTGTTAAAGCCTGATTCCCATGTAGCTGCTGCCCCAGTACAGATATATTGTAAAAGCAGCTCTTGAGGTCAAAATAAGTAGACTGTGTGCTATCTGCATCTAATCAGGAAGCATATTATTGTCCGATAATCAGGAAGTGTGTGTTAGCATGCTAGTTGCTTTTAGCTTTGCTGTCATTAAGTCTTTCTTCGTGCTCTATAGGGTAATTAATACAGATGAACCGATACGTATACTGGTATTGAATATCAGATATCGGTCCCATGATATCGGTTAAGTCGATAGCCTGGTTGGGCCTTTAACTGGATGCAATAAGACTATTTACAGACTGATTTTGGTCTAGAACATCTCATAATGTTTGGACTTTGTGTATATGAAGCTGGTCAGTAGTTTTTTAAAGGACAAATAACAGTTACATAGCACAATTGGATCTTTTGTGTAGTAAGTCAACTGCGTTTTACGGAAATAAGTGACATTTTTAGTCCCAATAATGGTATCGGTTAATATCTACAGCTGTGGGTCATTGATATCGGTATCGGAACTGAGAAAGCAGGATCAGTGCTCGTCTAGTAATTAATGATGTAGTTATTATAAAGCATTACCAAAAATCTATTAAAAATAAGTAGAACGTTTCACATCAGTGTTGGCACAAAATACGCGTTTGTGCCATTTGTAACATGAAGAGAATTTGTCTCCTGACTTCAGTTTCACACTTTGCCTAATGGATTTACACTAGTGCCTGACAAATCTCAGAGGACAGACATCTTGTTTTTCAAATATGTATTTTTCTCATTTAGTCTGAAAGTGAAAACTGAGCCTGCCAGTCAAGCGTAAAATTAGTTGAATGTGCTTTGCTTTTACTTGCTCCATAACGGCAGAGGAACTTTTTGTTTTTAGTTGGGCTGCTGGAGTGCTACATGGTCGCTTGTGATGGTAGATTTGTACTTTGTCATTTCGCTTTCTTCAAAACATGTTTTTGTCACATGCTGTTAATGAAGACAAAACGTACCGGGGCGGGCTGGTGTACACTTTACTGTACAAATTAAAGGCTCTGTACCCAATTTATTTCCATATATTTGAAAGTAAACTTGTCTTAGCTGTAGCTCAGTTGAGCGTTTGTCACAGATCCAAAGGTTCGCGGTTCAAATCCCGCTCTCAACATAAACATCGTTGGTAGAGCGGTAAGACCCACTGACCCCCAGCTTGGCGGGTGCGATTCCAGCTCCCATAGATGAATGCTGCCGTTGTGTCCTTGGGCAAGACAGTTCACCCACCTTGCCCCCAGGCTCTGCGTACACTGATATATGAATGTGTGTTTGAATGGGTAAGTGGTTGATGATTGACCTAAAGCGCATTGAGTGCCTTGAAGGTGGCAAACCGCTGTCTAATAAATAAAGTGTTTTCTTGTCTGAGAATCAGGAAGTGCACGCTTAGCATGGTAACTGCACGCTATATTCTTTTTGGCTTTTTTCCTTTCCAGCTAACAGCCCTTATCGTCAACATTTAAAAACACCCCACAGTCTTCACATACTCATTTGCCGTTCTACTCAAGTGGGGTCAAATAATATCTTTGGACCAACAACTTTTTGATGGAACCTGATGACAGAGTAACAAATGCGCAACGCTAAGAGATGGTTTCAAGAAAATGGAAAAGCATTGCTCGATTAGCGATCTTTTACGAACGCCGCTGTTGTTTGACCATAAGAACGCCTCTTACCCGCCGACACGCGCGAAAAGCCTAAGTGTTCTCCTTCAGCGTCTTTGTGCTATGTGTTAGCTGTTTGTTTTTGTTTAAAATGCCTGCACTTATGAACTCCGGGGAAGGCTGAGATATTATTTAAAAAACATCAACTCATGCCTAAGCGCTTCAATTATGTGTATCTGTATTCAGGACAGCGCTGCATTTAAATCAAAGAGGTCAAACGCTGAATGGGGCGATAATTTCTTCTGACACCCCCCGCCAGTTATCGCAGACTTTACAGAAAAGGGAGCATCTTTCAACTTTCACTCTGGCTTTGAAAGAAGATTATTTAAAAACGACTCGCTTTTGACATTTTAAGCACAAACCACGCTAAGATATTCTTTGCTGTCAACCGCACTATACTAAGTGACTTATCATAACACAAGGGTTAGGAGCGCTCACTTAGGGGCTATACGTCATTTTAGCACAGACAGAAGACTGAAGTTATTTTAAGTGTCACTGTGGAGCGTTCCAATCAGCTGGCCTCTGGTCCTCAGTCTTGTCTGGCCCGCCCAAAGTGGGACATAGGGACGTTTGAGGCAGCGATTAGCTTAGCATAATGTGATATTGAGGGGCTGTCATTTGTATTTTGTAATAACCATCAAAATACTTAAAACTTAAAAGTGCAGTGTGTACTTTTCTGGGGAACGATGAGTCACCTGCTTGTCTACACTGATGTGAGATGTTCCACAGTATGGCATTAAACGTTTCTATCTCAATTTAGACAAACATGTGACGCCCCCAGGCCAAGTTACAGGTCAGGGGACTTATTAATTCAGTGTGTGTACTTGTGTGTGCAAATTAAGTTTATTGAAGCTAGCAGTTATAGGGGCAAATTTGGAGGCAAGTTCCTTATTTGGAATTCCGACCACGAGTATCATAGCAACCAAAGACCCAATCCGGAGTGAGGCGGTTGAAAGTACGCACGGCTGGTTTAGCAGGGAGCGGACGCTTAGCAACGCTGTCAATCAAACCTGTTGCTAACGCTAGGGATGTTGTTTCACATTTGATTTACTGACACAATAGCGAACTAAAAATACCAGGATCATGCAGAGCGGGTTAATATGAACATTTTAAGACCAAAATTAGTCTATGGAGTCGCCCTTGCTCGCTCCCTATGCTCGCGGCGCTAGCAAGTTAGCTATGTCCATTTATATATATACAGTCTTTGGCATTAAACTTTTCTATCGCAGTGGAGATAAGCTTGTGACGCCAGCAGGTCAAGTTACAGGTCAAGGAACTTATTTAAGTGTGTGTACTTACAAAAATGTTATGTACGCCAGTTTTCACATTAAGTTTATAATCTATAAAAAGACATCTTAAAATGGAAATGAGCTTTCTGGTCCAAGAATTGGGTGTCAGGGTGTTCAGAGATGAGGCAGAAGGAAATGTGTGCTCAGAGAGAAGAAAAGTGAACAAGTCTGTGGAAGTTTGTGTTTTGTCTGTATACATACACTCAGGCCCGTCAATAGAAATTTGGGGGCCAGGGGCAAGAAACCTCACATGGGCCCCCCTCTAATATAAATTAATAGGAAGAGGTTCCAATTCTAGGCCCTTAAGACCATGTAGCCCGGGATAACAGACCCCTTTGTCCCCTCTGTTGACTCCCCTGCGTACACCTTTACTAAGAATTCCACAAATTTATAAATGAGACCCCAGATCTGGAGATGTGCATTGTTTAGCAACACACCTGTAATTAAGCAAATTCTATTTAATTCGTTTAATGCCATATACTGTGCAAAGCAATAACATCTCCATGGAGTAGAGAAGGTTTCAGCAGGGGTCATCTGGGCAAAACACAGCGTCCAGATGATCACCTCTGAAACATTCTCTACACTGAACCACTCCTGGACGAAGGGACGAGGGATTAAATCGTCTCATCTCCATGGAGACAAGCAGAAAAGTGCACCTTTAATTCCATCACTGTATCCATTTCACTGAAGAAAAAAAAAACTTCTGACCTTTATGCATTGGTGGTCCTTGGGGCTGTCGTTGATGGGGAATACCTGGACCACCTTATTACAGCTCCTATTTTTATTTCTTTTATTTTTCACGTTTGTTATAATGGAGCAGAGCCTCTGAGAAAAAGCAAGCTAAAAAATCCTTTAAAGATACTACTGAGAGAACAACAACATTGATAGGACCTACCTGACCTGACACATAGCAGTAGCTCTACCATCTTCAGTGCAGAATATTGCCAGTTCAATCCTTTAGGAGAATATGGTTGTTGTGAAACTGGTGAGAAAACTTCACATACGATGGTCTGAAAATGTATTGCCAATTCAAATGTGGTTCACTTTGGTTATCGCTTGCCACAATGAAGCTCGCCAAAATACCAAACAAAGGCATAACATAAAAATAAAAAAGACGAATAGCAACATTTGAACCTTTAAAGATAAGTTGTTACATCTGTTGTTCACCATTAGACCTGCATTAAACTACCTTTGTGTTTCGATTGATGTTTTATGTTATTCCCTTTTGTCTCTTTTAATCTGCTGCCATGTATCCCTCATTTAGCAGAGTGGCCTAACCAGACGCTCACAATGAGGACAGATGCAGCTGACGCCCTCGGACCATCTTTACTGGACGTCCTCACACAGAGACATGAGGTGCTCGCTCATCCGGGTTTATTGAAAAAGTAACATCACAGAGCCATAAAATATCGTCCTATCAGCATGCGGCAGATGGCACATGACGGAACAAGTCACGCTACAGATACAGCTCCAGGTCTTCAGATAATGCAGTGTAAAGTAGTTTGAGAAATTGTGTGATATACTTGGAAAAAGAAGAAAAATTATAGACTGGATTTAAATTTTGCTGTGATTTTGATTTTGACATTAAAGGGCCCATATTACTCTGTTTTCTGATCTATGTTGTAATGTTGTTTCCTCATCACAAACGTACCTGGAGTTGTGTTTTGTTTCATTCACATGTTTAACACTCAAACCCTGCATATTTAGGCTGACTTCTTCTCTCAAACTGAAAACGCTCTGTTCCACTTTGTGATGTCATGTGGTAATACAGGAAGTGCTCCACTGTGTTTTTAAACTCCATACAACTTCACTAGAATAATTTGGATCATTTTGGCCCTGGAATTGCCAGTCTCTACTGAACAACAGGTAATAGGTAGCTTTTAATATGAAAACTACCGCTTCATGACATCACAAGGTGGAACAGAGCATTTTGAGCTTTGGAGATATAGATAGACTAATAATAAATGATTACTCAAACATGTGTAAATAAAACAAAACACAACTCCAGGTATGTTTTTGAGGAGGTAACAGCATTATAACATGGCTGACAGCTCAATTTTGCATAATATAGGACCTTTAAGAAATTGACACTTGAAAAAAATAAGAAAATTATAGACTTTATTTTAATTTGGCTGTGATTTTGATTTTGACATTAAAGATGCACTATGTAACTTTTCTGCTACCAGCTTGTCTCCATAGAGATGATATTGCTTTGTCTGGAATATTTTGCAGTATGGCGTAAAATGTATGCATATTTTAATGGAAACAAGCAAGTGACACCATCAGGCCAAGATTTAGATCAGATCTGTGGAGAGGTGACCCTTCTCACAGTAAGAATGCATGTTATTTTTTTCTGTATTTTTCGACCAATAAAACAACATCCATAATTGACATTATGTGGTATATTTGATTTTCTGAGATGTCTAATTCATGTTTGCACACTGCAGATTATCTTGGTAATCAAAACTAATGTGTCTCCATTTTTAACCATGAACAACAATTACCTTACCAATTTTGTCTGTGATGCATGCATGTTGTTCTTCCAGATGAGCATGCTGCCACACACAATTACAGTTTGTTTTTCAGAGACTCAAACTCTACCCAGATGATACTTAAAGGCCCTCGAAACAAGAGGAAAATGAGGTGGCTGAGGAGGTGAAGTGGGTCACAGTGGCTGATCAGGTGGAACTACTGCAGTTTTAGTTGAGGTAGTCAGGGCAAAAACATTAGACTGTTGAACAAACATTATTTCATGTTCTCTGCTAGAATTAACCTTTAGCCATTAGATGTAAACACACAGGTTAATGAAACTTGCGTTGTAATCCGTTGCTTAATATAGAAATCCGACGAACAAAAAGTGCCCATATGACGCTGTTTTCTGATCTATGTTATAATGTTGTTTCCTCATCGCAAACATACCTGGAATTGCGTTTTGTTTCATTCACACGTTTAACACACAAACCCTGCACATTTAGGCCGAGTTCTTCTCTCAAACAGAAAACAGTCTGTTCCACCTTGTGATGTCATGTTGTAATACAGAAAGTGCTCCACTGTGTTTTTAAACTCTGCACATACCGTCTCTAGAATCATTTGAATGATTTCCGCTCTGGACTTGCCAATCTCTACTGAACTAAAGGTAAACGGTAGCCGTTAACATGAAAACTACTTCATGACATCACAAGGTGGAACAGAGCATTTTGAGATGTAGACAGACTAATGTTTAACTAATAAGAGTTACTCAAACATGTAGACTAATGTTAACTAATAAGAGTTACTCAAACATGTGTGAATGAAACAAAGCACAACTCCAAGTATGTTTTTGAGGAGGTAACAACATTATAACATGCCGTTAAATTCACAAGAGTCAATTTTGCGTAATATAGGACTTTTAAGATGAAAACATTACCAGAATGAAAATGGCAAAATGCAACACAATCACCAAGCTAACTCATCTGTAAACTACTTCAAACACACTGAACATAGTTTAGATTATTTGCATGTTTTGCACTGGGATGTTTAACCATTGAATAACAGGTATCACAGCTCCCCGCACAATACTCTGCTTTGCTCTCCAGCTCACTCACACTGTTTACAGCACTATAGCCTAAAAGTTTGGAACTTCTTACCTGTCCCACTGTCTGTCTTAAGTTCTACAGCTGCAATGTTGAACTTCCTCACATCCTTATTGGCCTGTCTGTGGTCTATTCTCATTTTTGTGCCCAAAGCAATTCCACTTCATTTCAGAAGAAGCCATTATTAGAAGTTATCCTCAAAACAGCAGGTTTGCATGAGAGTGGGTTGTCGCTATGAATATTTATTCTTACTACAAACATGGCCTAATTTATCCAAAATGTAGATCCCCATTTTCAGATATAACAACTATGTAAGTCCAGTAATGTAAGTAATGTCATTGCATAGTGCAAAAAACTCCATTTTGTTGAAAAGTTTTTGCCGTCCTATAGTTTATCAGAGCTACAGGACCTATACTGTAGATGGCATCATGAAGAAAGAACATTATATGGAAATACTGAAGCAACGTCTCAAGACATCAGCCAGGAAGTTAAAACTTGGGCGCAAATGGGTCTTCCAAATGGACCCAAAGCATATTGCCAAACTGGTTACAAAGTGGCTTAAGGGTAACAAAGTCAATGTTTTGGCGTTGCCATCGCAAAGCTCTGATCTCTATCCTATTGAAAATGTATGTGCAAACTTGAAAAAGCATGTGTGAGCAAGGCAGCCGACAAACTTGGCTCAGTTACACCAGTTCTGTCTGGAAGAATGGGCCAAAATTCATTCAAAATATTGCGAGTTATAGAAAGTAATGAAAAATTGTCTTAAAAAATCTGTCTCTCATTATTCTGGTATTTAGCAAATATAAATAATTTTGGTAATCCTGACTGACCTAAAACAGGAAACGTTTAATCTGATTTCATGTCAGACAGTGAGAAAAAAAAGCATATGTGTCTTTTTATATACCGTATATAAACTTCTGCTTTCAACTGTATGAGTGTACAGTATGCGCCTTCATCGTTTTGCCCTAATCAAGGCATCTCTTTGATTTTTCACCTTCCTTATAACGAGCACTGTCCCTGAGATTATCACTGCAGTATTCGCTCCCATAAACAACAGGGTAAATTAAACCAAAGAGCAGAGTGTTTCATCCCAATGCTTACGAGTGAATCCTCTATATTACCATGTTTATATGACAGCACCCTCCAGTAAAGTGTGGTAAGCAGAAACAGAGGCAGCTCGCCCATAAAGAGCCATCCTCCCCTGCACCACAGTATTTATGGCAACAAAAACAACAGGCCTTAAATCAGCATTCGAGAGCCAGTGAAGGCGGCTGGGATCGGAGCTGAAGAGGCCGCCTCGTGATGAGTACTTCACCGCTGCTTCCTCATGACTTCATTACATTTGATTTAGTGAGAACTTGGGGAGTAGGACTTGGTTAGGCCGACACGTGCGTACGGTTCCTCACATGTACATTTTCTGATTAGACAGTTTCCTCGTTCAGATTAAATGTACTTTCATTTGTTGGATATTAATGGGCACGAATAGGTCCTCGTGTCGATAGCTGATGGGGAAAGTATGATGGAGATCTTCTGATAGCAGGGTCTGGATGAAAAGGTGGAAAGATAAAGAAACATGTTATGAAGCAGATCAGATAAGTCAGATTTAATTCGTGAGGGGGACTGTTACATTTCAGTTTGTCTGCTTTAGGTCTTTAAAGTATCACTAAACTATTTCTAAGCATTTCTGCACTTACTATGAGCACATGGATATATTTGCATGGCCGCCCTGTTTTAAATGTCAGCCCTGTCCACAGAGGGAGCTTTAACATGAATCTAATTATTTTGAATGAGGGACCTTACTTTTAAAGAACACATGCAAAATTTACTTTTTAAAATCTTTTACTTATGTTCTAGTGTTGTAAAATGGTCACATTTTTATATAGCGCTTTTCCACCTTCAAGGCACTCAAAGCGCTTTACATCAAGGAACCTCTCACCCATTCACACACACATTCATACACCAGTGTACGCAGACACTGAGTGGGTTAACTGTCTTGCCCAAGGACACAACAGCATTATTCATCTGTGGGAGCTGGAATCGCACCGCAAACCTGTGGGTCAGTGGATCTGACCGCTCAACCGATGATGTTTATGTTGAGAGCGGGATTCGAACCTATTAGAGGAGAAACACTCGAACAACTGAGTTACTGTTCTCTCGTTACAAACATACCCGGAGTTGTATAATGTTTCATTTACTCTTATTTCTTTAATCCACTAATCCAAAATTATCTTCTCCACACTCAGAAATGCTCAGTTTCACTCTTGGCTTTTTGTTGCGTCATAGGTAAAACTCTGGACTTCTCCTACGCAGTTTATAAAGGGGCAATATTACACTATTTTCAGATCTATGTTATAATGTTGTTTCCTCATAAAAAAAACATGCACTGCCTGACCAAAAAAAAAGTCGCCACCTGGATTTAACTAAGCAAATAGGTACAAGCCTCCTGTTGGATAATTACTGCAGGTTCAGCAACAGTCTGTGGTCAAAGAATGAGGTCAGCTGACCACCTGAATATACTGAATGACCAGGTTATTCCATCAATGGATTTTTTCTTCCCTGATGACACGGGCATATTCCGAGATGACAACGCCAGGATTCATCGGGCTCAGATTGTGACAGAGTGGTTCAGGAGCATGAGACGTCATTTTCACACATGGATTGGCCACCACAGAGTCCAGACCTTAACCCCATTGAGAATCTTTGGTCATTTTCACACATGGACTGGCCCCCA
>KN469441.1:3013-16988 GCA_000787095.1 Periophthalmodon schlosseri
GGAGTGAGGGGGTAGAGAATGAGAGAGGAGATAGTACACGACGGTCTGAGCAATGATACTGTTGACCTCGTGTGCTCAGAGCAAGTTCAGTTTAAAGACGCGACAACTGAAAGAACGTTAAGGGCTGTTTTACATTTCATGGTGACACATTTTAAAAGTATCAATCATTTTTGTCCATGTTTTATAGGACTTTCATGTCAAGGTAACAAAGTGCTTCGGACCTAGTTGCCACTGTTTTCACGATGCTAAAATTTCAAACTCCATTTCGATATAGACTCGATACGGAATACAGACTCCGATAGCACAATGATAATTAAAAACGCTCTTTATTTAGATAATAGAAAGTGATTTTCAACATTATCATAGTTCTTTCTTTTCTATTCCCTTGTGGCCTTATATCTGTGTAATCCCTCAGTCGTCCAGTAGGTTCCATCGTGGTACTAGTCTATGTGTCTTATACTTGTTCTGATACAGCTCAAGATCATTCTAAAGATATTCAGGAAAGGTTCATTTCTGTCCTGTGAATGTGACTTTTTAGTATCAATACCTGCTCAAATGAGTAGTTTCGATAATAGTTTTAATATCTGATTTTCGATACTTTTGACAACCCTAGTACATTTACATCTCAGTGACTGAACTGAATGAGTTTTTCCAGCGTATACGTACCTCTATAGACCCTCTGAGTGATCCAGTCTGGCCTGAGATCTCCTATTTGACTGACACCTGCTTGGCTTCTCTTGACTTCAGAGGTTTCCCGGGGGGTACTGAGGGGTCATTTGGGGACACTCTCCTCCTCCGCCATCACGGCCTCATTAGGAGATAGCGAAAAAGTGTTGAGTTACATCTGCCACGAAACTGCATTGTTCAACCAACACACACGCGCGGACAGCTAGAGACTCCTACTCCAATTACCCTTCTCCTGTCCCACGAGATGACAACCGGAGCAATACTGACAGCCCAAAGAGGAGAGTCAAAGAAAGAGGGGAGCGAATGATGGAGGGCTGATGGTTTGGGGGTGGCTATTGGCAAAAAAGGTGGTCCCGCGTCAAAAAGCAAGAGGTAGAATGAGCATACTGTCACCTGTCGCGGCTACGGACAAATAAATGTAAGAATTCAACATGGCAGACTCTCCTCGGGTCTAAAATAAGCAAAAAACTGGAGACGGATTTCTTTTCAGCACAAACTTGATAATTTGTAACCGCTTTCAAAAGACAAATATGACAGCTTGGAATTACTCTGCCACTACAGGGTTAGTCATTTGCAAATGCCATAAAGTGCAGGTATAAATCAACCGACGCGAATCCACTTAATATAATGTTGGTGTGATGTTCGGGAAAGGTACGCAGCGTGGTTGCACAGAAATGCCCCCAGACGTGTTGTAAGGTGTGATGGAAATGGTTGCTACGTGGCGTGATCGTGAATGGCACTATTTTCCAGCTAAAAACATCTTAAAAGCCGGAATTCAAAAGGGCCGCGATGTCTTCCTGGATCCGTAGATCTTTGAGCCCAAACTTTGACAAACTTGTCCATAAAAGTTGATTAAAGTGCAGGCCACTTGACATTTGGAGGCCAATCAGACATAAAGGCTTGACATTTGAATGTGGTGAGGGCTTTTGAACCTGTAAATGTGTGAAGATATAAAGGGAAAAGAACGCTTCGGCACCTGTTCAGACAAGAACAAAGTTAAGTTAAGAAAATGGCCCAAAAATAAGTCATGATGAGTGGTGCTCAGTACTTGGCTGGTCTAATGAAAAGATCAAATATCAAACTTCCAAAGGGCATAAATCTGGCCTAGCATGGATTAGGTAGTTATACAGGGAGGACTAAGTTAGGATTCAAAAGTACTTGCACAAAGGACTAAATCAGAAAATGGAAATTAGCATATATGTTTAGTTTTTTTTTTCATGGCTGATACTAATCCAGAGCAACCGATTTCTGATAAGCTCTGCCGATATTTTGGGGATGATATATAGGACCAATTTTGATTATTTTCCCCAAATTATATAACTTTAATTTACTACAAGCAAACTCACCCAAAGCTCTTTTTACTACAAACCGTATGAGAACTGTGTAGCCACGTTTTGTGCAATTATTTAATTCTTCGCATTGAAGTGTTCGGCCAAACGATATATCGGTCTATTTCTAAAGAAAATATTATGTTTTGAATGGGCAAAACTAAAGTCTTCAAGATATTATCTATAAGAAGGAAGCTGAAACTCAAGAATCTTACTTTGTTCTTTGTGAAAACATGTTTTAAGATTAATTTTACACTTTACATGGGCCAATATGTTTGTTTACATTTCAGCAACCCATATGACATTTGGCTCGCTTTTGACAACATCTCGGGCCTCGTATCCCCGGTGCCTTATGCGATCATGTAGTAAACATTTCACACAATCTGTTGCTATGGCCCTAACACTCCTTCAAAGGTGCTGGCTTACTCTCACCAACCGTAAACGATGATCGCACAACACCGCGGATTATTAGCACATCCCAAAGTGAATGATGGTACAGTCTGTCCCTTAATTTATGCATTGCTTCTTGTCACCAGTGTCGAAGCGGCTAAGGCTTGACTTTTTTCTTCCTCTCAGTAAGTCAGGATGAAGAGGGGAGGAAGATGAGGGTAATACAGCTTTCCGCGAGTGTGCTAGCGTGGATTTTGTGCTTTCCCTCTCCTCCGACCAAATCCGCGCCATTTCAGGAGATTAACCCCGGCACGCGATAAATGTTCAACTTCCTCTACCCCTCCAATTTTCGCTTCCCGGCTCCAAACTCCACAAGCCAGCGCCGCATGTAAGATAAAAAATGATCACCTAATTCAGTCAAGCACAAAATACAATCCTGCAGGAGAGGAGCGGAGAAAAGCTAGCAGGCAGAGGAGCGAATCTTGTGTCGCTGTACTTTGCACCTCAACTCCAAAATGGCCCCTCCATCAATTATGATTAAATGAAGCACTTATTCAAACCTGTGCATAGCAAATAGACCGCGCTACTGTCTGGAATCCTGCCTTTTTTTCTTGGATTAACCGCATTGTTCAGCTCTCGCGACTACCCACAATGCACCTCGCGTGGCAGCTGTTGATTGCTGAAGGTGCCCTCTGCAGATTGCCGCGGCCGCTAAGCTATTTAAATGGACAAATGCTAATAAATTGTGGCGATGATTGCCTTTCAACTTCCTCCAAACGTGTGGTTAAGCAGATGGTGCTCTCAGGCTAATGCTAGATTAGAGCTAACCGCTAAACCAGGCTTGTTAGAATGGCAAAGCTAAGGGTCTTGATCTAGACTTCAGAGTTGTTGTCCTAAGCCAATTTGATGTTCAAGTGGTTGATTCAAATGCTTAGTGATTGGAGAACGTGTCATGTGTTGTTTTGGCTGTCCTGGTGACATCTAGTGGCTGAAGTAAGGAATTTAACTGCAACTTCGCAAAATAAATTGCTTGATGACCTGATGACCTCATTAATAACTTCTTCACTATGCCATGTAAATTCTAGTTCCATGCTACTATAGTGCTATTCATAGGCTGCAGGCAAATGATTCCTTCCTGATTTGAAGGATTTTTTGAGGATTTTTCCCCATTCAAAATATATAATATTTTGATTTTAATTCCATACCTTCCAACTTTCAATTCACATGATCTTGGAATTTTACCCTTAAAGGAAGACATATTTTAAAGCCACTGTATGTACATTTTAAGATAAGAATCACTTTCATTTTGGCTGTGTTTATTGCACTGAAAAATGTGTGTCCTTGCTGTGAGCGGCTTGCACCTCCACAAACCTAACTCTTATTTGACCTGGAGGGGGGCTCACCTGGTTGTTTCCATGGAAATGTTGTTCCTTTGGCTACAATCTTCCACAGTATGGCATAAAACTTATCTATCTCTACGGACAATGTTCTGAAGTATGGTTTGAACTTTCTATTTCCACGGAATCATGCAGCTGACATGCCACCAACAAAAAGTTACATCCTGTACCTTTAACGAATCAAACAGATCAGGTACTCATAAATACTATATAGAGCCTAGAGACTATGGAACAGCGCCCTCTGCTTGTCAGATCCTCTCAGTCTTTAATGCAGTTTAAGATAACACTGAAAACCTACCTCTTCTCCCTGGCATTTAATACTGGCTACACAGGACATCTTGGTGTTTTATTGTTCTTTGCCTATGTATGATATTTGTATATTTGTTTTTCGTTAACTTTTTATGTGAAGCACTTTGGGCAGCTGAAGTTATTTCTAAATGTGCTATTTGAACCCTCCTCACGGTTAACAATACAATCCTATCCAAACATTAGTGCTATATGAATAAAACTGAATTGAAAACAGCAAATACCAAGTGCTCGCTAGTTCTTTGACTGAACCTCCAGAAAGTTGCACACTGTACCTTTAACAAACCAAACAGGTCAGATACAAACACAAACATTGACCATATTCACTCCATACTTCCATCATTACAGCTAAAACAGCACATAGCGGGCACTCGTGAGCCCTTTGACTGAACTCCAGCCATGGTTTGATTCAGCACTTGACTCGGTGCCATGTGCTCTTCGTGTGTTTAATCTGCTCCTTTAAACGTGCTTGTGCCAGGCTCGATCAGCGCTGGCACTGGATCTGTGTATGAACTAAAGCTCGCAGGGCATGTTATTACAGCACAGAGGAGCCATCCAAAACACTTTATTAGCCCGGGGTCTCTGATGATCAATCTATATTTGTCTGCCGTTTGGAGAACTGCCTGTGAAATATAGTGAATCTTTTAAAAGTGTAAATTCACATTGTTAGATAAAAACAAATGAGCTGGGATCAAAGTATGTTTTATTGAATAGAACTTTGCCAGCTAGATTATTATTCATCATGAAAAATATATCGATTTAAGTGGTAAAGAGCATGTGACAGGTTAGACTGCAAATTTCACTAAAATGTAATTAAATTTGTAATTAAAGAGGGGGTATTATGCAAATTTAGTTTTTGGAGCTTACCTTGTTATAACGTTGTTCCCTCATTAAAAAACATGCCTGAAGTGGATTTAGATGTCGTCCATGCATGTTTGAGTGATCTAGTGATCTCTCCCAGGCCCTATTCGAACCCTCCATACAGTTAGCTGTACAATCCTATCCAAACCCACAACCCTACGTCACCCATGCTCCCGCACAGCAAGTTTCTATAAATATACAAAAGAATGATACAAAACAATATACTACAACCTCACAAACCTGGTGCGATATGTAGTAGTTTCATTAAGAAAATCCACAGCGATTGTGTGGTGAATCTCAAAATAAGCAATAACATCTCCATGGAGACAAGCATGTGACATAGTGCACCTTTAAGCAACACGTTTAGTTCTTGGTCCCCATTCTTTGAGGGCTGTTTATGTTAATATATTACAAAACCACTTGATTTGGAGGAGGCGAGCACAGAAGCAATCACATTGAGTTCAGGTTTTCCTTTGGCCAAACCTCCTCCTACACAACTGAATAATACATATGGTCCAGTGCAGGGCTCATTATTGTCCGCCAACACCAGACGGCTCACTACCTATGCCTCAAAGACCCCTGGTACAGAGAGTCAGTGGGTCAAATATGACAGCGCTTTCAGTGATCTGGTGCAGAGGAGAGGGGGGATACAGAGTGGGTGGGTTACATGGGACTACTTTTTACCTGTAGTTCACTATTTTGGGACCAGGCTTAACAATAGCTTGTATTTACATGATGACACAAAACATGCTTACTCTTGATTTTTTTTTTTTTACATTTGAAAACAGCATAGTTCAATGAAAAAAGCTCCTATACCTGATTGTTTCATGTAACAGTAAAATCTGTTTTGCCTCAGTATTGACATATTGTAAAAGCAGCTCTTAGGGTGAAAGTGAGACAGATGTCTGCTGTTTGTATGTAATTATGAAGTGTGAAACAGGAAGTGCATTATTAGCATGCTAATGTTTGTTAGCACCTTTAAAGCAGACCTATTTTGCTCGTGTCTGCTATATCGCTATAATCTATTTACATATTGATTCCTTGATTGTCATTGAATGAGAAAACAAACAATGAAATTACAATACATTAGAGTCAAGGTTCATTTCTCAAGTCAAGTCTCAAGACTGAAGCAGGATCAAACCAGGACACGTGTCAACCATAGACTGTATAAAGAAGTGGACTAAGTCTGTGTGACGTCACCCATAGCGTTCAGCTCCAGTCAAATGAAGCTCATCGAGGTTAGCAGTTATAGGAGCCAATTTGGAGCCAAGTTCTATATTTGGAATTCCCACTGTGAGAACCATAGCAACCAAAGAGCCAATCCGGAGCGAACCTGTTGAAGATAACGCCCCTTCCCGCCTGCATCTTTGGTTTAGCAAGGAGTGACCACTTAACAACGCTGTCAGTCACACCTGTTGCTAACGTTAGCGGGACCGAACCCGGGGAAAGAAGGCACCTGATTTGTCTTTTATTAATGTTCATATCTTGATTTACGGACAAAATAGCTAAATAAAAAATACCAGGATCATGTAGAGCAGGTTAATATGAACATTTTAAGAGCAAAGTGATGAGTCTGACTGCAACAGCTACAGAGAGAGGGGTGACAATGGAGCCGGAAGTGCGTCCATGATCACTTCCTATTTGGAACGCAGCGGCTAGCAGGTTAGCTATGTCCATTTATATATACAGTGTATGGTGTCCACACAGCCTATATCATAAGACCCCATTGTCTCACCACACATTTGAGTTGCACCGTGCTACAGTCCTCAGTAGTTTTTTGCTCTCCTCACATTCCCGGCGTGTTTGACATATTAATATTAGCTCAGAGATGGGACTTCCCTGCCCTCTCCATCTTATTGGCAGCTTGTTTGTCAGTCCCTGTACGATCCACCTCCGCGTCGCCTGCACCCTCCAGATAAAAACCCGCAATGAAGCTTTTTGGACAGACACAAAACATATTCATTAGTGAGAAATGACTGACCAAAATGTCACTTGGACCAAACCTTCTCTGTGGACTAATGACCTCATGTTGTTGCCAGATGGGTTGCCATGTATTGGAGAGGTTTTTCAGCTAAAACGAGACAACCTAAAAAGAAATGTAAAGACCTAATTGGACAACCAGAACAACTTGTACCAATATAGGGTCAAAACTGGGCCGCTTGTAGTGTAAGATACAGCAATGATTTTTTAAATTTTATTTTTAGAGTTACAATTTTGTCATATCTTTTGGACAAGTTTACAAAATACTCATTATACAGAGAGATTTTCCAGTAGGGGGTAGTGTTACGATACAAAAAATTTCCAACTCTATTTCGATGCTAAGGAATAAACTCAATACTCAATACCGATTCGATATCAGGATGAGAATTAAAAACACTTTCTTTAGACAATAGAAAGTGATTTTCAACATTAAATGATAGTACTTTCTTTTATATTCCCATGTGGCCTTATATCTGTGTAATACCTCAGTCGTCCAGGAAGCTTCAAGAATGGTTCATTTCTGTCCTGTGAATGTGACTTTTTAGTATCAATACCTGCTCAAATGAGTATCTGATTTTTGATATTTTTGGCAACCCTAGTATGGGGTTAAGCTAACTGTGACTATATCAGATGTTACTAGGCCATTATAGTGCCTAATGGTGTGTGGCATTTTTTCAATACCCATAATTTTCTAATTGCTTTGTAAAAGATTTGCACATTTTGGTCAAAGCTGCGCAGTGACATCATAGTTACCAAATCACAGCCCACATGAGACATATTAAACCCATTTACCATGGCAACTGCTCTAAACAGATTTATGGCTACATTTTTATTTATTGTGTGTTAGATAATTCTATCATTTTGGTAAGTTATTTTTCTCCATTTAATATCTTATTTTATTATTTTATTATATTATTTTCTAAATCTTTGGCCTTTATGTGTAATGCCATACTGTGGAATATTTTAGGCAATGCAATACCTTCTCCCTGGATATAAGCAGGTGTTGGACCCTCCATCAGACAGGTTACATAGTGCATTAACACTGGATTACTGTTAAAATATATATATACAGGATTGACTCACTAATCATGGTTCAGAGTTTAGTCTTGGTTTAGTCTTGGTTTAGTCTTGGTTTAGTCTTGGTTTAGTCTTGGTTTAGTCTTGGTTTAGTCTTGGTTTAGTCCAGGTTTATTCCTGGATTAGTCCAGGTTTAGTCTTGGTTTACTCCTGTTTTTGTGTTGGTTTAGTCCTGGTTTAATCCTGATATAGTGCTCAAGAGTTTAGTTCAGGTGTGTAATTCTGATTTAATTACAGGTCAGATCTATGGAAAGGTGACTAGACCTCCATTTTTTTCATAGTATTTTTGAGCAATAAAACCACCTGTAATTGACACCTGTAATTGTGTAAATGTAAGATGAATAAGTTTAATGCTGTACTGTGGAATATTCCAGACAAAGCAATAACATCTCCCTGCAGGCAAACAGGTGAAGATCCTCCATCACCAAAGATGCACAGTGCATTTGAACTTTGTATTTAAAATCTAAAACCCGCATTTCTTAAGCGTTTTTGCTAAGTCCCAGCCTCCCTCCCGTGATGTTACAAATGCACTGTTATTCCCCCTCTTCAGGTGAGTCCAAACCCGCTCCGTCGGCTCCAATCTGGTCTCTGCTGGTTTCCTGCTGTTCCTGAAATGATCTGAGCGTGAGAGGCTTTCCCCGCTCCTCCTCTCTGCCCTCCCCTGTTGTTTTATTCATCGAACACTAGGTTCATTTGCCCAGTCCGCTGTTGTAGATTTAAGAAGACAAACAGCGCCACAAACCCAGCAGAACAGCGCGGCGGGACTTTAAGTGACACTTTGCTCCGTGGTCTGGTTAATCGCAGGAGAAGAGGTGGGGTCTATAGGCTGAGCTGGTGCTTGGGATGGGGGAGAAAAGCTTTGAAATGTCAGTTGTTTCCCATAAGAGCCCCAGAGGAAATATATTACACAAATACATGAGGTATATTCAGTGTACATGGTGTTACACAGTTATATAGCACTGCATAGTGAAGGTCTGCCCCAGGGCAGCTGTGGCAGCAATAGTAGCTTATCACCACTAAGCGTAGAATGAATTCATAATTCATTAAATTGTAAAGCGATTTTAAGTGTCTAGAAAAGTACTATATTAGACTAAGGTAATATTAGTAAAATTATAAAAACATACTAAAGCTCCAGCTAGAGGTACTCTGGTTTCTCCTGTTTTAACAGTTTGTAACAGTATTGAAGAATGGGTCAAATGCAGAGAACAAATTTCCATTCAGAGATAAAAAAGGATTACCCTTGCACAGCAAGATAGAGTCTCGTGATATTTGTGAGTTCACAAACTCACGAGGATCCATTGCCCTGTTCTGCCGTGCGATAGGGCCGGGCCACCAGCCTGGAGCTCAGATGGGTCCCAGTTGCTTTCAGTGAGTGTAATATGTAGAACTCATTCCAGAGTGGTACATCTGTCTGGACCGAGCCAGGTTAAAATAGTGTGTTGAGTCAGTCATGAGTAAAATAAACCTACAGAATGTTTTGGCTGATGAGAAGAAGCAGACTTAGAGAAAACACACCATGGCACAGGGCAGTTATTTGAACATTGTGAGTACTTTGTGTTACTTCAATAACCACTTTTTAAAATATTCATAACAGCTTTACTTTCTTAGACTCTGTCCTTACAGTTGTAGTTTGCTCTGTTCATTACTCATGTATTTTACCTTTCAGACTAATAGAGATACTCCTCATGCTTCCCATATATTCACGTGTTTGTCTTACGGCTGAAGGCTTTTAAACATGAGGGAGGGGTAAAACGTTTGGGGGCAGTTTGATTATTTTTGGATAAGGTTCAAAGCTTAATAAAGACATTGCTCCAAGAATCCGTGATATCATTTTAAGTCGTGGTTTTGCCAATTGGCCCGTACTTCCTGAGTCATATTTGAAAGGCTGCCACGCGCCTACTCGTGGTGGCATATTTAGCCGTAAAGAGGAGGCAGGTGCCAGGAGGGGGAGGGGTAGTGCCCGTGCTGTACAGGGGCTGCCAGCAGTGGCACCTACACTTCAAGTTGTCACGGTGAAGAATACAGTGCAGCCGCCCCACACTCCTCCACCAGTGTCCAAAACCCAACAATTACCCCAAAAGTGACCACTCTAAGAGGAAAGACTGAAGTGACGTGTTGAAATGTTAATAGTAAAAGCCTTAAGGTATAGTTTGACTGGTTTGGTCCATTAAGTTGCTCCATAATTATGTAATTTTGTCACCTAGGTGTTAGTGACTGTTATATAGGAAAACTGTGGTGATGTGTCAAACTGGTCAAGCTTGAATCAGTTATGTTGTCAAGTTAAAAGTGCACTGTGTAACTTTTCTGGTGGTCTGCCATCTGCTTGTCTCCATAGAGATGTTATTGCTTTGTCTAGAATGTCCCACTGTATTACAATGAACTTGTATATCTCCATGACAAGCAAATGTTTGTCATGGTGTTTTGACATATAAAATACAAAATAGTTTAATGCCATACTGCGGAATATTCCAGGAAAATAAAATATTTAATTATACAAGTGTTTGAATTACGACACAATATTCCTCATCTGATGTAAAGTGGTCTATCAAAACCATAGACGGTATAAAGAAGTAGACTAAGTGAGTGTGACGTCATCCGTCGCATTCAGCTTCAGTCAAATGAAGCCCATCGAGGCGAAGCCCATCGAGGCTCATTGAGGCTAGCAGCGAATTTGGAGCCGAGTTCCATATTTGGATCCCGACTGCAAGTATCGTAGCAACCAAAGAGCCAATCTAAAGCAAGGCTGTTGAAGGTAACACCCCTTCCTGCCCTCACGGCTGGTTTAGCAGGGAGGGGGCGCTTAGCAACGCTGTCAGTCAAACCTGTTGCTATTCATATCTTGAGTTTCGGACACAATAGTGAAATAAAAACACCAGGATCATGTAGAGCGGGTTAATTCGAACATTTTAAGACCAAAATGACAAGCCTGACAGCAGCAGTTACAGAGAGAGAGAGCTGACAGTTTTCAATGTAAAGTGAACTGGAGCCAGAACGTTTGGAACGTAGCGACTAGCAAGTTAGCTATGTCCATTTATACATACAGTTCATAGTACAGCCACAGCCAGTTTTCAGCATTAAAAAATACAAGTGCATATAAAATGGTCCACAATTGTTATAATTGTTAATTACCAACATTGGCTCAGTGTGAATACATGGGCCTTGGGAAACCACACTCACAAACTAAAGTTGTTCCTTATCAACTTGCCGCCGTGTATTTAGACTTCAGGCTCCACTGCGTTTGTGATGGCTGCCATCTTTGTCTGGTCGTCACGGTGACAGCGACAACTCTCTCCTGTTGTTTGTCAGAGGATGCTCCAAACTTAGCATCTCCACGGTTACGCCTCAACCGTCCAATCACATCGCTGACAACGCACAGGTTGACAACGCCACTTCCCACCTGTTCTCTCTCCTCCTCTTTCTCTCTCTCTTTCTCTCTTTATCCCTCTCTCCTTCTCTCTTGTTTATATTGTACTCATCCTCTGCTTGGTTTGACAGCCACCTCGTCTTCAAACTTTACATATCTTCATCCAAGCGTTCCTATAACAGCCCATCTATCCATCTCTGTTCTCGTCACTGTTGTTTTTAATGAGATCGCTTGCTACATCAAGGTTCAATGGCTTTATGAGCAAACAAACTTCGCATTTTAATTAGGCCTAGCGCGCGGAAACGCTTGGCCTTGCAGATACAAAATAATGACACATTTACATTTAACCACGTAACCTATTTCTAATTAGTCAGTTGGGTTTTGTTTTCGCGCAGTGGCAGAAAGTTCAGGAAAATGACAACCAGATGTAACGCCAATTATCATGCATTCTGAGCACCGTGTTATGGCTTCATTTGTTCCTGTGTTTTGGGCTAGCCGTGGAGTAATTTGTGTGTTAGCTAGACCGCGTTTGGCACAAAATGAATGGCTCTCCTTGTGTGTCAACGGTTGCACTTCTCGCCAGTTCAAATCAATGGTGGCAGTGGGCGACTGGGGCTCAGTGTGCAGCAGATGGCAGAAGAATGGGCCTTCACCCTGGTGCGGTTCGCCCATACATACAAATAGGTCAAGTCTCATCTCAGTTTATGTTAAAAGTCAACCAAATGTACTAATTGATAACACATAACATGTTTAGATCATCATGTTACCTTGTATTGTGCTGAAAATGCTATATTTGCCGAAAGCAACGTATTAACATTTTTGCTTTCGTTTCACTTTCATTTTTGATGCTCTGAGTCTCCCCTCCCTTTGCTCTCCGTGCTAACTCACTCCGCCTTCAGAACACTATCATAATACATATAGGATCAGGTTTGTGAAGTTGTAGTGTATTGTTTTGTATCATGCTTTTGTATATTTATGGAAAATTGTCGTGAGCATGGGTGACGTAGGCTTGTGGGCGGAGCATTGGGTAGGATCATAATACTAACCGTTCAAATGGTGCCCGGGAGAGATCGCTACATTACTCAAACTCTTTAACCCATAACCTGTTCTACTGTGCAAAATAACTTTATGTCACCTTATTGTACATTCATTAATCTCCTCTTTGGTCTATACCTCGAGGCTTCCTGAAATATAAAAAGAACATAAAAATAAATATGTTGTCGTTTCTTCAATGCTGTTTTTAAAGGAGACAAATGAACAGTGTTTTCACCTACCCCCTATCTCCACCAACATTCCTTAGCCAAGAAAATTTGAAGAGAAAAATCATGCTCCAAGTCATACATATACACACATATAGTTCAGAAGACAATTTTCAAAAATAAAAAAGAGGTAAATGAAAGTCCGCTGCTTGCTATAGTGGAACAGGAAGTCACTTAAATCTGATTCTATTCTGAAGTTGTTTTAGATCAATGTGGCGACTTACAATGAACAAAATGTAAAATGATGATCTACTTGTTATTAGTGTTGTTCCGATACCATTTTTTAAAATCGATCCGATACCGATACTTGGCCTTCATGTACTTGCTGATACCGATACCAGTCTGATACCGCATATTATGAAGAAGTAAACTAATGCTACTCAATTTTGTTACAGTACAAGAGCAAAAATAACTCTACTAAATGGCTGTCTTTAAAGAACATCTAAAGAACATCTACAAGAATAAATGAGATTTTGAGGACTAAATCTTGATGATGAGTTTTCTACTTGGTTACTTTGTACCACAGAGCGTGAATAAAAACAGCAGTGAGGCCTGTAAAAAGACGCTCATCCTGGAAACACATGGCTAATTATGCAGAGTAAACAAAGTACGTGCTAGTGCTGTTGAGTGTTAGTTAGCATTAGCCACAGACGTCAACAGCGACTGCTCACATCTACGGGTCGTCATTCTGGAAAATACGTAGTGGTATCGGATCAGTGATTTGATCTGAGTACTCGCCATATAAATATTGGTATCAGAACAACTCTACTTATTATAGTTCAATGCTGAGGTCAGTTTTTGAGGAATACGTTTGGACCACTGCAAACAATTTAAAATGAACTGTTCCTGTTTTTCAAATTGTTTAGCTCGTAAAAATCATGCACGGCACCATTAATAACATCTCTACATTCACAGTTGCGTCTTCTCATCTTGGACAAAACAAACATTTAGCCTCAAATCCCTGTGTGGGACTTCGCAAATGGAACATGCCCTGCACTTTGACCCCTGTGTGGGCTCAGCGTACAACCCGCATCAATATTTACATGATCGTAATGAAGTGGAAGTGCGTTAGGTTATGTGTGTGTGTGTATATGAGTGTGTATGTGTGTGTGTATATGAGTGTGTGTGTATGTGTGTGTGTGTGTGTATGGGTGATTGATGAGTGCGGCGCTGCTCCTGCGTTTTTAATGGCCTGACACTGGGGCTGGTGTCAGGAGCTCTGCGGTGGATGGATGGATGCCAGCACGACTTCCCTCTCTCTCTCTCTCTCTCCTATCTTTTCTCTCTCCTCTCTTTCCTCTCTCTTTCTTTCTCTCCCCCTCTTAT
>KN469442.1:0-20650 GCA_000787095.1 Periophthalmodon schlosseri
TGTTAATTTCCTGAACATAAACAAGACATAATAGTTGCCAACAAATTTCTTCCTCTGCCCCAAACCACATGCATACAGAAGATTGGCTGTGGTCCTCTCGATTCACATTGATGAATAAAGATGACTAAACCTTGATCTTGATTAAAATTTGATTAATTGTACAGCCTTAGTAACTTTATTTATAATTTGAGGGCATGTAAAAAAAAAAAACAACAACAACTAAACTCAAACATCAAAACATTCCTGAGAACACAAGTGTCATTGGTTTCACCAGGCAACTCATCGATATGACCTCATTTATTTGGAAGATTTCTTTTCTTTTTTTTGCTTTAAAATCTAAACCTCCTGTTTAGGCTTTCTGCCTATATCGAAATGCTACACTAGTGTTTGACCTAATATTTCCCTTGTTCTTTTTATATCTAATCTTTAGCCATATGGGTGAGTCTTTCCTAGTTGTGATCTGAATATCTGATTATAATATGGGGCGATTTAAGAAGATTTAGAGGCCTAGGGGGCTCTCCTTTTGGCTTAGTGCTCTGTGTGTGAGAGAGAGAAATTCCCAGAAGTCACTGATATCTTACATTTCTACAGTTCAGTTTGCACAGATTTAGTTTACAACTTTGTCTTACATTACATTGAATTAAGTTAATGAAACTGAAAGAATTACCTATGCTTTTCAGTGTCCATTGGCATTCATCAATAAAAATGAATGGTTGATGAATCAGAACTGGGTTACATTACTTAATTACTTTAACTGTAATACTATAAGGACATTTAAATAGAATGAAAACAACAAATTGGTTATTAAACTGGCTCAAATGGCAAAAAAGAACAATAGAAATGGGTATCATCTCTACACCGCTGCTATAAGCCGCTAAATCAGCCTGTGAGGTGGATACCTAAAGTAATGTTTATGGGTTTTTCACTTTTAGGACAATCAACATGCTCATTTTAAGATGTGTGAAAATGTGCTTCTAGACTAGAGGATACGCTTTCTTTCCAAGCATTGCTGTTGGTGTTGCAACTAGCCTCTAAGTATTTTGTTAGTTAACTGTAATTGAATTACACAGTAATGCATTACATTACTATGTTCCTTAAAACTGTAATATATAGGCTATTACAGTAAATAAAAGTTATACCAACACTGTTGACATAAATTAGCCATAACAACGGGGTTTGTCCTTAATTTCAGTCCATTTGTTTGTGTCAAATTGATTTGAGATCATTATAATTAATCATAAACATGAGAACCCCTTTGCAATTGACACAATCTTTTAGTCGGTTACATTAGGCCAATTCTCATCTGTGTCACTTACGAGGCAGAAATTGAATGTTGGGAGGAGGAATAAAAAATGCTTAGCAGACAACCTTTATGTGCAGTTGTGCATTAGTGGTGGGAGGAGGAGAGCAGGGGAGAGGGCGACTGGCGGTGCTGGGCAGAGGAGAGAGGAGCAAATGCATTGCGGAGCGAGAGGAGGAGGGCCTACAGCTATTGTTCATGTCCTCCCGTGAACAAAGGGCTCATCGGGGTCCGTATGTAAACCCACAGCAGGCTGCAACCCACTGACAAGGCCTCATGCGGGACAAAACACAGCCCAGCGACTCCCGCAATTTTGCCCTTATTCCCTCTCTATCTCGCGATTCGAGGAGATTTTATTGATTCTGTTCAAAGGGACGTGTTGTGTTGGTACGTTGCGTCCAGCGGGCCTATCCGTTTTTACGCACGGAGCGTACTCGGTCTATCATCACGGATCTGTAAACATACATTTTCTGATTGGACTTCTTTTCAGGTAAAGGGTCGCTTTGAAAAAAATACACACAGACTGCAACAGTTGATACTTATAGTTTTTACATGTAGTTCACATTGCTCCGTGTTGATTTTTGTTTACCCTCTTTGATGTTTTTCTGGAGTGTATTTTACGCGTCGGTGTTAGCTGCACGGCTAATGGCAGACTGAGCTAACTGTGTCTGGCTAACACTGGCTTCAAAGGCCTCCGTGATTGTGTCGTCCTCAGATCGTACCTGTGGTGTATTTACTTTCATTGCATTTGGATATAACCCCTGTATCTTTACACTGTTTTTGTTTCCTAACTTTATTTGCATTTAAATCAACCCGTGTTTAAATTTGAAACCCGGCAAAAGCTAACATAAGTGTTAGCATTATGCTCTTGCTTTATCTAATTGCCTTTGTAAGCCCTGTTCTTTATCATTTAAAAGTGTGTGCTTTGATACATCCACGTGTCAGATGAAAACATTTACAGCATTTTGGTTGTGAGTTACTAAATTCCACGCTGATTTCAGTATGTGTGGCTTTAGCATATTTGCTTTGGATGTAGCCTTCATTGCAATAAACTGAGCTGTCGCCCCTTTGCGTAGTGTCCAGCAGTTACTGTGGCAGATGTCCAGGATGGAGGGTTATTGTGTGTTTAGTGACTTTTGGTTTATTGCAGTAACTATTGTGTTGCTCATAGGTCTCACAACGTGTACACATCTGCTTACATAAAATGGAGAGAAGCGCTGTCACCTGATCAATGCATGCAGCTTAGACTGAAGTATACAGTAATGTATGTGCTGTTTGTGCAGATGAGGGAGAGTCCCAGTGGAGGAAGTGGAAACCAGCTGATGTGATTGTGACGGTCTGTCATTAACCACTAACAGGAAAAGAGAGGGGCTAATGGAGCTCTCAACAGCTAATGGACACATAACTATTGATTATTTATTTATTTATCATGTCCATTTGTTTTCTTCTGCTGCTGATGCCATAGCTCTAGCATAGCTCTAGCATAGCACCGCTGTCTCATATAGGCTACTCAATGGATGTTTTTTATACAAAGTGGAGCTAGAGTTTCTCATAGATGGCTTTTGTGGCAGAGTTCCCTGTAGTGATTTGTGTGAGATCCAGAGTGTCAAGATTGTCTCAAACCTAGCTTTGTTGGTTTGGAGGGTGTTACGAGGATAAATATTTTGTACACAATATTCTGTATGAGTGGTCAGTTTGTATACTCCGGAAAACATTGAACTGTTGCACTAATTTATGTTAATAATTCAATTTGTACGTGTAACAAAATGCAATCCCATTATGCCTGAAATGCCCCATCTATTATGGTATACGTATAGTAGTGGTGACGTGTTTTATACAGACATGAGATGTATACATTAATGAGGAGGGGTTTCACCGTAGCGACAGCAGGGTCACGACCTAAATGTTGCTATGACTTCCTTTACAAAGGAACTATGCAATTAGACCACTGCAGTGACAGTAACCATGTTTATGTTGTGGATAAAAATGTATAACAGTATGTAAACAGGGCCTGTCACATGCTTCCTCTTGGTGGTGGTATGATCTATTTTTGAAGTGTGAAAAATGCAGGAGGGACGGCAGATATTGTGATTTTTACTTTACGTAAGGCACTTTTTATCAGCAGGCTATGATTTTGTCTTGGTGATGCACCCCAATTGGTGCATTATTGGGAATGACCTGTTAATAAGTGCAGCCAACTGAAACTGGGCCAATGGCTGCGTATGCCTCACATCACACTGTAATCTGCTGTAAAGTCAAATTGCAAAGAGCATGCATACATAGATTTGACTCATTTTGTAATGCACTTACATGATTTAATTTAAAAAAAAACTGTACCAAACCTAAATAGTCCTAATGCTTGTTATTGTTGTCTGTTTTAGGCTGTTCCTCCAAGTCGTTCAAACTGTACTCCCCCAAGGAGCCCCCCAACGGTAGCACTTTCCCCCCCTTTCATCCCGGCACCATGCTGGACAGAGACGTGGGGTGAGTCTTGTCTGGTTTTTGTATACCAAACACAAGTAGTTTCAGATGTAAGTAAAAGAAGTGCATGTGCAATATAATATCTCATTTTAAATCACTTAACAATTGGGTGGTAAGGCTGGTCACCATTTGTAAACATTTTCTTCTTTTAAATTTCATTCATGGCTTTATATTTATGTACTGGACATGTTATATAAGACCCTAACCCTAACTAAAAGTTTTTTTTACAACTAGCTAAACACAAAACTTAAGAATAAATGTAATTCGATTAATTATTTGCATATCCTGCTTTTGCCTTACTCTAACTGTTGAAACCCTCTTGAAATTGTAATTCCTCCCTCAACTATGGATGGACAATACTTACATAAAAATTATCCCAATATTAGAATGATTGATTTTGCATTTCATCAGAAATATACAAAGTGTGCCTTTTAAATGTCTTTGTTGAGGTTCACGTATCAAATCGACTGGACTGTAAAAATATAACCACAAAAGTGCATTAATAATAATAATAATAATGCATTTTATTTATAAGCGCCTTTCAAAGCACCCAAGGACACTGAACAAGATAAAATAAGATAAAACATAAATACAATAAAAACATAACAAAAAACTGATTGATAAAAGCATTGTCAATTTATAAAAATTTTTTGAAAGATTATGCTGCAATTTTCTTTTATTATCAGGTCTTTGCCATTTATTCATTCTACTTGTGCATATGTTGGAGACAACTCAGTTTTACGCTTTCATCTACAATTTGGGAGCCACTGCACCACTAGCCTGCCTTGGGCATCGTAACATGTCAGTAGCATGTCTTGCCAAGTGCTAACCCGGAGCAAAACAGTCAGTGTTGTTCTTAGTTTTGGTTCTTCGACAAATGCAGTGAATCTTTTGAGCTGCAAATGTTGTATTTGGCTGCTGTATTGGCCTGAGTGGGAGAAGCGTTTAATGCTTAAAAAAGAATTGGGTCTGACCGTGTGGCTCTCCAGGGCTGAGAGGCTTATCCATGCCATGTTTTACAGCTTGTAGGGAGATGGTCGTCTGTGGTGGGTGTTCATTGTAGAAGCGTTATTTACTGTGTCTTTGTATCATCCAATTTGCGGCACATTTGGCTCCCATCCCAGGGCCGTAAAATCAGACTAGGTCCTGATCGGGGGCATATTAGTACTGTGCCTAAATGTAATAATCTGTTTGGCTTGTCTTTCCAGTCCCACCCCAATGTATCCTCCCACATACCTGGAGCCAGGAATAGGGTAAGACAACATTATTTTCCATTATCTCCAGGTGCTGTGAAAACGCCAATTAAACAAATATAGATAAGGCTGTGGGAAGCTCTGTTCTTATCTCATTTTCTATAGTGTTTTGTATTTAGTCTGTGATAGCCTATCAGCGAGTAAAGAATAGAGCTCTAAGGGTTGTAATTGTATGGTCATTGTTGCTCAGTTTATTCCTCTTATTCACACACATTATCTTTTATGGTGATCCAGGAGGCACACACCATATGGAAACCAGACGGACTACAGAATATTTGAGCTAAATAAAAGGCTACAGAACTGGACAGAGGTATGCGTGCCTATCAAAAAGACCCACACTAAAACTTGCATGTGGCTAATGATATTCTCAAATGCAGGACTGTGATAATCTTTGGTGGGATGCATTCACTACTGAGTTTTTTGAAGATGATGCCATGTTGACTATAACGTTTTGTCTTGAAGATGGCCCCAAACGTTACAGTAAGTATAGAAACCTGGGATGACTGACAATTTACAATATACTGTTATTTATACAAGCTTGTTTTTTGTTTGTCTTTTAGCAATAGGCCGGACGTTGATTCCCAGATACTTCCGGAGTATATTCGAGGGCGGTGCCACTGAACTTTATTATGTGCTAAAACATCCGAAAGAGTCTTTCCATAACAACTTTGTCTCCCTCGACTGTGATCAGTGCACCATGGTTACCCAAAATGGAAAACCAATGTTCACACAGGTTTGTCAGTCAAATATGTATATTATTGATGAATAGTGCATTAACAGTGAATTTGGTGAAGTAATAAAAGTTCCTTTATTTATATATTTAAGTCAGAATTGTGTGGAATCTAAATGCATCACATTTTAAAAAAGGAACAAAATGTAATGCAATAAGGGCAAACTATTTTTTTTTAATTTGAGACGCAAATATTAAATTTTTTTGATCTTGTAACGTTATTAAAATTATGAATCTCAAATTTGTGCATCTCTAAAGTTTACTATTGTGTGTCTGTTTTTAAAATGACTATTCTCCTTTGTGTAGGTGTGTGTAGAAGGGCGCTTATACTTGGAGTTCATGTTTGATGACATGATGAGGATAAAGACCTGGCACTTCAGCATCAGACAACACCGTGAGCTCATTCCGCGCAGTATACTGGCCATGCATGTGAGTACAGCAAGTATAAACAAAGTACAATTTGCAAACGTAGTTTTTTTTTTTTTCTAATCTCATTTCTAATCATTTCATAGGCCCAGGACCCACAGATGTTGGACCAGTTGTCCAAAAATATTACAAGATGTGGCCTGTCTAACTCCACCCTAAACTACCTCCGAGTAAGTCATCATAAAGTCAACAGTGCTTTTGTCTGTTGCATTTGTTGTTGGTTTGTTCTCACGCTTGTTTTTTAAAACTTAATCATAGTCTGGAACAATGCACTGTGATGTCCACAGTCTTTTAAAAGGATGGCACTATATTATTTCGTCTCAAATTGTATATTATTAGAAAAGACCAATTTCTGACAGATCCATCCATTTTCTTCCACTTTATCCGGGGCCGGGTCGTGGAAGCAGCGGACTAAGCAGGGATGCCATAGAGACATAGTCCCTGCAGCGTGTTCTGGGTCTTCCCCGGGGCCTCCTTCTAGTGGGACATTTCAGACAAATTTACTGTACTAAAATACATACTAGACCTAGGGCTGTGCAATTAATCAAATCTAAAATTGTGATTTCAAATATTGAATTCAGTTACAAAAATGTAATCAAAATACAATCAATGAAATTATGTTCAGTTATGTTTATGGTGTTCTGTAATCCACTTTTTTTGAGAAATGTTTTAACAAAAATTCAGATCTATTAGGTCTCTACTTTTTCTACAGTTCAATTTGACGGTATACAACTAATTGTTTTTAAATAATTGTGATTTCAATTATGAGCCAAATGATTGCTATAATTTTTGCCACAATTGTGCCACCCTGCTTGGAGTCCTGGGGCACATCTAGCTCCTATCTCTATCTTTTTAGATCATTTTATTTTGTACTGTTAGATTGACTGCATGTGAAGTAATAATTGGTGTTTTTGAGTTGGTTTGTTTGCCTTTTCTAAAACACAAAAGAGACCCTTGTTGAACTGGATCAACAGGTCTGTAGTTTGACAATGGGCATTTAAAGCTTTGGTCCAGATGCCACTTCTTAGAATGCAGCTTTTTATTCTCGCAGACTTGTTTTCAATAAATAAAATGTGCAGAAATGGGATGCAAAGTGTTTCAAAGTCTCTACACTGCTTTTCATTGATCAGTATCTCATATAATATTGTAACAGGCAGTTCCTCTTCTCTCTTTCAGCTATGTGTTATTCTGGAGCCCATGCAGGAGCTCATGTCCAGACACAAGACATACAGCCTCAGCCCCAGAGACTGCCTCAAGACCTGTCTCTTTCAGAAATGGCAGAGGATGGTGGCACCCCCTGGTATGTTAACAAAAGCAATATTCAAAAAAAAAAAATTGAAATACATTATTGAGAATATATTTTACTAACTTTTACCCATTTCTGTAGCTGAGCCCTCAAGACAGGCGCCTAACAAGCGGCGGAAGCGTAAAATGTCAGGAGGCAGCACAATCAGTGGAGGAGGAACCAATAATAACAACAACAACAAAAAGAAGAGTCCAGGCAGTGGATTTCCTCTGTCCAGTCAAGTCCCAGTGAGTGCTTCAGTGCCACCTACTGCCAAAGCAGCGCTATTGCACTTTCAGTAGACAAGCTGATGTGATAAAATGTCATACATTGTTATTACATAATTTTTTGCCAACCTTATTCTCGGTTCTCTCAACCACTATTTAACCAGCGTATCTCTTTATGACCCAGCAATCTTTATCCTGCCCATCAAATTTAAATGAATTTTAGATTTGCCATTTATTTTTTAAATCATTCACATTTTAACATCCAGGTGCATCTAACATTTGAGAGAAGAATGAACCACTTAACTAATACAAGGTTGCCAAAGATTTGTTTGTTAGTAGAAGGGCATACTGATGTATACAGTTCAGTGCAGGCCTAGTATGAAAAACGAAAATAAAAATGCGTGTACATTTGAATGTTGTTAATATTAATGGTTAGTAACCTTGATCGAGTAATTTAGTTTTTTGTTCATTTTCTGAAGTTTGTGTCCTGACCTACAACCATTTTACTGTTAGTTGTTAGTCCAATGGACTGCCTTATGTAACCTTTTCATGTATCTCTTCTGTGAATGTAACGTGTGTTTATGTCCCTGCAGGATGTAATGGTGGTAGGGGAGCCCACACTGATGGGAGGAGAGTTTGGGGACGAGGATGAGCGTCTCATCACGCGGCTGGAGAACACACAATTTGACGCAGCCAACGGCATCGACGATGAGGACAGCTTCAACAACTCCCCAGCCCTCGGCTCCAACTCGCCCTGGAACAACAAGCCCCCCTCCAGCCAGGAGAGCAAAAGCGACAACCCCACCTCACAGGCGTCACAGTAGAGCCCCGCCCACAACCTCAAAAAGACCCCCTGTCTGCCCGCCCTCTGCCCTACACCTTCACCTCAGCCGCCAACATCAACAACCCAGGCATCATACAGCAGACACAGGCCAATGTCACTAAAAGATTTGGAGGTCATTGTTGTCATTTGGACTTGTCCCATCACTTACACTAGGTAAACGGAATCAGGAGATGTTTTACTATAGGGTGGGGTACAGCGGGTGGCAACGGTGAGGTCTCGCAAAGGTGCAGAGTTGGTTAGGGACAACACATGCACCGGTCTGAACATGGCTCTTGGTTCTGGTCATTTTAAGGTTTAGCTGCTTGAGATGGGTGTTCATAAAGTATATATGTGTGTGCGAGTGCGTGAATGAATGTAATGTTAGCCTGGGCGCATTTGTGGGTTTGCTTAAACACACCAGAATGAAGAACCAGTCCGTAATGACTTTAAAAATTCACACACAACTCTAAAAGCTGATATGTGGCACTAGGGAAAAAAACAAACATTGAAGGACATACCTAAGGGTTAGAGCCATCTCCGCCACAGACTAAAGGCAGAGAGCGTAAACACACACACACACACACAGTAACACATTTTAAGAGTTTTTATACAGTATATATTTCCCTAGAATGTTTTTTAATTTGTATTAAACGCCTTCATTTCAATTGTTAACTTTTTTATTTTCTACCAATACTGAAAAGCTACAGACCAAGGAGCAACACAGGACTTTTATCCCTACCCCTCTAAAGTATATTGTTTTTATCTTTTATGTTTATAAAAGAGAAATAATTTAGTGTGGATGTTTTTATTTTGTCTTTTGTTTCCTTTTTTGGAGATTTGAATTTTTGTGTATTTGTGCTTGTATATTTAAGGTAGTAGCAAAGTTCTGTCTGACTGTAATAAAATGTATTCTTACTTAGATTTACCTAAAGCCATCCTGATCTAATGTAAAGAAAACAAAAATTAGCAAAAGCAGAAAAAACCCTCATCCCATCCCTTATGTCCCATCTGCTCTTACCTCTCCCTCTTTTTTAAAAACGTGTGTAAATTAAATTGCAAAAACCCCGGGGGTACAACGACACCATGAGGAAATAATTTTACTACATTTTAACTTTTATTTATTTGGAAAGTCTCATGTGTTTCCTGTCACCAGACTTTTGTGTACTTCAGCTTTCAACTTGATGTCAAAGTGAATGTGTTTGCTGCATTTGTTACTAAACCAGTGAATTTCAGAGGTTCAACACTGGCTTTTTAATAGTTTTGTCCAAATTGTCATTTTTTGTACTTATCATAATCATTAAACGTCAGATTATCTAAAACCAGCTAGACATTAATTTTAAATCGGCATATTTGGTAGCAATGCTGAATCTGTGGAATGAAGAGGCTGAAGCTCTTGTTTTGTACATTTACATTTTATCACAGTTAAAGATTTTGGTTCAGTTTTAAATGGTGACTTGTACCTTTTCCAAAACCCTGTAGAAAAAAAATCATTGTTTGATATATATATTTTTTGATTTGGTTAGTTTCTGCCCTTGATAATTAATGTATGGTACCAATAAAAGATACATTTTCACTTTACATTGTGGTCTGGTCATTGTCAAAGTTAAACTAACTTGAGTTTTCAACATTTGCTTCTACATTATTTTGTTTTTGTTGCCTTCCATGTATTTGTTTATTTGATTTTCTAGGCTGTTTTCCATTGATACTAATCACCTACTTGAATTCATTTGTTTTGGGGCTCAAAGGTGAAGTAGTGACTGATTAAAAGATTCCAGACTAATCATTACAACAAACACCTATTCAACATTCTACGCATATTGATGGAAGTGCAAAGATACAACTGTGTTACCACACATACTAAGTTATACTAGTTATACTAAGTTGGAAATCACTAAGTAGGCTACCTCTTATCAATGCAAATGCAATGTCTACTCTGGCCTTTATGTACTTCAGTATATTTACCTATATACAGTCTATGGTTGTGAACCAGCGGCGTCGGACTGCGGGAGCTAGGACCCCGCGGAGGCGCAGGGACGATGCTGCTCCTCCTCCGGCAGCAGCAGCAGCAGCAGCAGCAGCAGCAGTAGCAGTAGCAATAGCAGTATGCTAGCACAGGCTACTGTTGTAACACGGGTTCATGATCAACTTCTCACATTTTACACCGAGCACAGTTGAGGTAAGGTCAGGAAATGGTAACACCGTGACTTATTGAGGATAAACCCATGTAACGGCGCAGTGTTACTGTCACCAGAGATAGCTAGTGTTCGCTGGTTCAGGTTGAATTGAGGGTCCCTGGTTGCATTTGGTTGAGTTAGCGGCAGCGCGTACGAAAGCCAAATGTGGAGTTCTTTTCTAGTCTTGTCGCGTTTAGTTTTAACCTACGTGGAAACAGTGTTTTTAATCAAATCATGCTTTTAATCGCGATCATTTCGCAACAAACCTCCTACGATTCGTTATTAAGCTAATGTGGCTAACTAGCATGCGCCCATCCCAGTGCTTCAGCTAATATCATAGACTAGATGCAGCCAGGCTATGGCTAATATTGTATCTTTGCTTGGTAAACACAGTGTTTAGCGTGGGACCAGATCTACTTGTGTATAGATACAAACCCATATATTACACATTACATGGTACAATATGAATACTCAAGGCTATACATCCATACTAATGTAAATGTATATTGTATACTGTATAGTCTTTACCACATATACACTGTTTACATGGATGATCAAAGCAGAATAATTGCGCTCATGTGACTCCCTCTTCATGTGACTGTGTAACTAATTATTTTAAATGTATTTCAGTCAGTAATACATGGTTATTATTATGCAAACATAAGCATATAGAAGCTAATTTAATGTCTGGTTTTGTTTCTATATTAAGTGATGTCTCAGGTGGAGAAGAAAGCGGGGTTATTGAGGAGGACGTCCTCCTCCAAAAAGCCCTTGAAGGAGAAGGTGGTGCTGATGTACGATGAGATTTTTGCAGTAAGTGTCTCCAGAGATCATTGATTATTAGAAATATCAGTGGTATGAAGATGGAAAAAAATATTGCATCTTTTTTTTTATAGAAAGAGGACCCAGCTAAGAACAACCCTCGCTTCTGGGATGAACTGTTTCTTATGAAGGTATTGTTCATAAAGACACATATTATGTTACAAGAAAATATACATGCAACACACATGGAAAATATTAAACATTTGATGTGCTGAGGAAAAAAAAAATGTAATTAAAATGGGTCATTTTGTTTTACTCCCAAATTATGTACTACAAAGATTAGATGTCTGTGTAATACCTCAGTTGTCCAGGTAGGATCCATAGTGAAAGAAAATTCAGTTCTGTCAATTGGGCAAAAGTTTTAGAGTGAAGGCACGTCACTGCTCACCCAAGCAGCTTCTTCATCAGTTGACAGAATTTAATTTTCTTTCACTACAAAGATTAGAGTTGAAACCTTAGACTAATCTACACAACACATGGTTTATTGTGAAGTTAAGAGCAGCAGCTTGTTTTCCTTATTAGTTAGTTCTGTACTTTTAGGTTGATTTCACACGCGTTAATGCGCTCTCTGGAGCGACCCCAGTGTACACTAGACTTAGTTCTGTTTCCTTTACTTTTGGGTTGGTCTCTATGGTGCATGTTTTGGGTTTGTTCATCCAAAACATACACCATAAGCCCCGTGAGAGTCCATCAGCTGATCGTCAAACTTATTTCTATGACAACGCACTTCAAGCAGACAGAGCCCTATGAATAAGCACACACATGCTCACTTCCCTGGTGCTATATGCGGTGGTCTTTTCTTTCACCTGTGGCTAAATATACAGTGAGGACTATGCGCGCTGGTGACAACAGAGAAAACAGACAGACCGAGGGTCACCTGCGCTGACAGCGGCAGGAGGAGACGTGTCGCTGATATCAAGTTGATCCAAATTGTCGTGTCAAACAGCAGCTCTGCAGTGCCCATTCATACAAATATACATGATCAGAGTACTTTTTACCCAATTCCAAGCACTTCTACTGTCACTGCAGGCCGCATACATTGGCCCGAGGTCGGCCGCATTCACACCAAATTCGTCCTGCTCCAGAGTGCGGGTGGAGCCGCTCCGAGAACCTCCTATTTCAAGTGTTCTCGGAGCGACCGTTTACTGCAGTCCAGAATGCGACTGTCATGTTCACACCGGCCCAATGCTCAGCTCTCGGAGTGAATGCTTTTTTACATCAACCCAGCTAGCCCGGCAGTGTGAAAACGACCTTAGTCAGAGTCATCTTATTGTATTATTAATGTATGCTTTTTCAACTTTTGCTTTAGGTGAACTTGGAGTATTTGGAGTCAAAGCTGGAAAGTGTAGATGGAGAGGAGGTTCAGCGGATTCAGGACAACATCAATTCTCTGTTTCACCACTGCGTTCAGACTCTGGCAGAGGAGCACCAGATCAAAGTGGTCAATGCCCTTCAGGTAACATCTGCTTTGGATACTCCACAAAATATTACCAAAAATTTAACTATACCTATACTATACATATATATTCAATGTGTTTTGGGTTTCATGGTATGATTTTGTTTCCAGACGCTTTGTGCACTTTTCCGGGGAGTCCATCAAAAAAATAAATCCGCTACCGGCTTCGATATTATCAACATGCTCATGGGGTTTGACAAGGCTGAGCAGAGGATGAAGGTGTGGCTGGGGTGTATGTTAACAGGCCTTGAAACAGTATTATTGAATTTGAATGATTTATTTTTGTGTGTCTCTGCAGGACCTCATGGAAAGACTAGACAGCCTTCTTTGTGGAGAGGGTTCAGAAAGTCTAAAGAGCCTTTGTCTTAAACTGCTCCTGTGTTTAGTGACGGTAAGTAAAAAGGATCTCTAATTGTATTTATTAATCCTATTACTGAAAATATGCACACATAAAATAAACATGTGGTTTTAGGTAACTGACAACATCAGCCAGAACACTATATTGGAATATGTGATGATCAACAGTATCTTTGAAGCCATTTTACAGGTAAGGTTAACAAGGTATTTTATTATGTTTTTTTTTTCCAAGTTAAAACCATGACCATAATCACTTCAATTGCCATCCTCTCCTCTTAGATTTTGTCCGATACATCCAGCAGAGGGCAGCATGGTTATGATGCTGTGGTCCTTCTTGCACTTTTGGTCAACTATAGGAAGTATGAGGTGGGTTGTAACTGTCATTTAATTTTGAATACAAAATAAATATATAACTGAAGGGCTCTTTTTGGTTTCTAATTACACTACTTTAAATTTAAGCTTAAATAAATGAAGATATTAACAAAAATATAATCTTAAATGCTTGCATATCTGTTAAGTGTTGAAGCTAAACATTTCTGGAAAAATAAAAAAAATGAAAACGATAAACTTACATGTATTATTATTATTATTTTGAAGGCATTAATGGGGAGATTTGATGCGTACTCTTGGACAAAAATATATTGTCTTATGCTATTAAATTTTTAAAAACATTTTCAACTTGTATTTCTATGTTTCAGTCTGTAAATCCGTACATTGTAAAGCTTTCTATAGTGGACGATGAGCCAACCCTGGATGTAAGTATAGTTTCACCTGAACACAAATAGAGTTCATGAACAGTGCGGTTAAAAGTATTTTCTCTCTTAGGGCATGGGCATGGTTCTACATCAGGCTTTGACCGAATACAACAGGTAAACTGCACATATCGCTCTGATGTGTTTTATATATAGTGTGTGAGTCGTCCTTGGGCATTATCTGCTTTGTTTGATGTTTCCTAAAAGTCTTTATTTTTATTCTCTTGAAAGAAAGCTTTTTAGTTATTTATATCTGACAGTTTTCTTTGGCAGCCGGTAATGTATTTTGGGTGAGGCAAGCTTTAGAAACATAATCGCTGTTTGGGTATGCAGCTCCTGTCTGTCTGCATGCTCCAACAGACAAATCAAAGTGATGGATGACGGCTTTATATTGTTATGTTTTTTTTCTACCTGGTCAGATAATAAATGAAAGGAAATAGATCAAGATGGTTTACAAATATGTGTTTACAGGTTTTGTGATGTAGTGTGTTTTGGTTTTATTGTCTCATCATTTCCCCTGTGTTAATCTTTTCTTCCTTCAGGCAATACAAAGATAAAGAGGAGGAAAACCAGGGGGGCTTCTTCTCGACGCTGACTAGTATGGTACGAACACATTTCAATTCATTTATTCTGTTGTAAAAATGAAATATATTTGTTTTTTACCCTGCAACCAATCCCACTGTGGTTTATGTAAAGTCGTTTGTCTTTGCACAGGTGGGCAGCATGTTTATCGCAGATGTTGAGGAGAAACTTTCTGTACAGTAAGTGAAAAATCTCTTTGTTGTATAATTATTGACTATCCGTTCCAATGAGCTCAGGTTGTTTTCTTCCATTTATATATTTATATGTAAATTTGGACATGCATAACCCCTTTCTACATCTTAACAAAGTTTACTCCACAAACATATTCCCAGAATCTGATTCAGTTCTTTAAAAAAAACTTTAAACCGATTCAATTTTGTTTTTATTGTTGTTTTTTTCTTTAGGACAAATGAAGCGATTTTATTGGCATTATATGAAGCAGTTCACCTCAACCGCAACTTCATCACTGTACTAGCACAGGTACAGCACCAGAGTTCATGATGTTGAAGATACTGAAGACTTCTGGTGTTTCTGTTGTAATTTTCTCAAACTTGTTCTCACTGCACAGAGTCATCCTGAGATCGACATGGCTGCTACTTCCACTACACCCACTTCAACCGCACCCACCACTCCTCTTGGCACTACACCCCCAGCACTAGACAGTAAGTTGGGTTTGTATTGATCACTTTCTAGTCTTTTGTGATGTTTTTGCCCCATTTTGTACATTATAATGTTTAAAGGACAAAGCTAAATAAATGAAATTAATATGCTTTTAACTGTAATGTAAAGCACTTTAAAACAATGTTTAGATGCGTTATGAACAAAGATTATTAGCATTATCATTCAATGGTGTCATATGGGATAAAATTGGGTGCACCAGCAAAATCACGTGAGAAACAATGGTCCAAGAGATATTCATTTAAAATCAGATGATGTTTTTGCAGTCCATCAGACATGTGCTGAAATGTGTATGTAAATGTCTTCAATTGTCCAGCTCTGTGTCCAGCTCTGTATATACAGAAATAACATTTTTAATCAGCCCTTGTAGATTTAATTTTATTATAGACGATATACTCAGTAATATTCTTCGAAACAATATTTTTATATATGGGCGACCTCTTGTCTAATATTTTTTGTCTTGCTGCAGTACATAAGCTTTTTATTTCCACTGTTGGCCTAGTTGTCTTATTATGACATGGGCTGTGTTTTGCATCATCATCACTTGTGTATCTGGGGAAAACTGTAGATGTACTTCTTCTGTCCTACTTCACATTGCCACAGTAAGGAGATTAGCATGCTAAACCCAGAGTCTTATTACATTTTCAGTTCATGTGAGTCACTTCTGATTGGGTTATAGACTTATGGGGCTGCTAAGTTTATTCAAGTCATTTGACATTCACACGTGCTGTTACTGCTAAAAGGTGTATGTCTCTTTGCACTCGGCTCTCCTCTTCTTCGCTCCAAACCTTAGCTCCATTTGGCCTATGAAATATTCACTTCCTGGGTAGGATACAGATGCATTTAACATGCAGTGTGCATTATGTCATGTCCTGATTCTCACAGGCTGATGTAGTAAACTATATTTTGCAAAGATTCTCTCGGTGGGGAAAACTGATGAGAGGAAAACATATGTACAGGAGGGGAAATGGAAATAGCTGTCTCATCTTTTATCCATGAAACAAGCTTCGTGATTCAGAGCACAGATTTGTAAACGGATGGAGATGCTTGTCTAGACATCAAAGCAGACGACACAAATGTAGTAATGGGACAAAGACACCATTTTTTGCATTGCATTTAGCTGCTTGAGTGAACGCACCATCTGTGCCAGCAAACGGGATACTAACTCTTAATATACTTTGTCCTTAACAAAGACTTGTGGCTCTGATTCTGAGCACGATTTCTTAGTGAAAGTGAAATGGTTTTCATCTGCCTATACGTCTGTGCCCTATTAGTAGGTTTGCATGATAATTTTATTCAAGTATTTGCCGCAATCTACATTCATTTCACAGGAAACCAAATGCGCTGCAATAATAAATAACAGATAAAAAAAATAGTGTTAAATGTTGAGACATTTTTAAAACATGTGACCTTTACGACAACAAAGTAAGAGGCAGTACATTACCTCGGTTCAAGATGAAAGTTGCTGGGATGGACTCCAGTACGTGATGGGTTGACACTAAGACTAATAAAATATGTTTTTCATCCATGTTTCCTCTATAATTCTTGTCCTAAAATGTCTTCTCTCAGCACATGTTTGAGAGTTCCGTGTTGAGGCCAGATAAGTTATTTGGGCTTTATTAACATCCATTGCCTAGTACTGTATATTGCATATTCGATCATGTCTTTGTAGCATTGTCCAGTCCAAATTGTATGTATAATGAATGTGTCTGTGTGTCTGTGTTTCTCTGCAGTGATGAACAATCCAGAACTGCCCCTTGATCCCAATCTCCAAACAAGCAACCTCTTAATTACATTTCTGAAATATGCCTCCATCGTAATGCAAGACACTAAAGGTAATTTATTCTTCACTTCATCTTTCACTGTGTCTATTTAATCGTCTTCCTCCTCAACAATATTATTTACTTTACAGATGAGCACCGCCTGAACAGTGCCAAGTTGTGCCTCATTATCCTCACTTGTATAGCTGAGGTAAGTACATTGTTTGCTTCTGCTGCAGTAGTTAAATCTTAATATAAATCTTTTTTTTTTTTTTTTTCATTAGGACCAGTACGCAGATGCCTTCCTTCATGACGACAACATGAATTTCAGAGTCACTCTACACAGAATGGTGAGGAGCAAAGCTGTTGTAATCTCCAAGTGTTATTACGGTGAGCTAATGACTGTCGATTCTCTTCAGCCCATGAGACACAGGAAAAAGACGATAGATAAGAATGTCCCCTCACGCCCGCTCGTGTGTGCAGTTTTAGGTATGATATTTTATTGTATTATATTTGTATTGCTGTAGTATAAATTACTTTACATGAATATAATGAAAAAGGAGACATGCAGATTTGAGTTTCAGTAATGTTTAGTCTCTTGCTACGAAAATGTCAGTTTTCCCATAACATACACTCACACTGTGCTTATTTACTTCCATCCATGGGTGCCATAGATTATAACTATATTGCTGGCATAATATATCTTCTTTAAATATGCTAACATTGTGCTGTTTTGCTTGACATTAAGTTTTAAAGCAGAAATGCCCGTATTAATCTTGATTTAAACTTTGTCTGTGCCAATTTATCCAGATCTGATGGTGGAGTTTATAGTCACGCACATGATGAAGGACTTTCCCATGGATTTATACTTGTAAGAATCACAACATAACAGTAGTTTTTCTCTCCTGAGGCTCTGCTCTGTGGTAATATCTCTTTCCTCTGTGTGCAGGCGATGTGTGCAGATAATTCACAAACTTCTGTGCTACCAGAAGAAGTGCAGGATACGGTTACACTACACCTGGAGGGAGCTCTGGTCAGGTACGTTTAGATGCAGAAAGTAACTACCGGTAGTTAATTTTCAAATCCATGCATCAAAGACATACATGCATCTGTCATTTTTATTGAAGACACGAAGATGATCAATTTGAGATGCAAAAATGCAAACGTTGCAGTAAGCTCTGAGACAGTGAGTGAGTCACTTTTATTAAAATCGGAAAACATAAAATAAACAAAAATTCAAATTAATTAAAATAAAAACCACCCGATTGTTTTTAAATGTAGAATACTTCAGTTTGTGGTGGTGTTTTAATATTTATTATGCCTCAAAATTAGCATTAACGTTAGCACTGAGACACAAACATCTCTCTTTCTAAACATAGACGTGTCCTCTGGAGAAGGATTCATTTTATTTGTGTAGTTTTTAACATGTTTTCAGTGACACCCACCCTCCCTGTCCACTGCCTGATCTTTAATATTTATTCATTCATAGCGTGACTCTGCAAAAACCTCAGAGATAAAATTAGACCGGAAGTAATGACGCTAACAGCTCACGAATCTTAATTTAATTGCAGAAAAATTACAATATTTTTTCTTTCCAAAATCATGCAGCGCTAGCTTGAATAATCGAATATTTGGGACCTTTAGATGTACTCCATATATACTTATGCTCCAGATATACTTTAAAAAAAATACTGTAACACCTCTTGTGGTCATCTGTTTTAGAACAAACTCGAACTCAAATGAACAGTTCATTGGCCTGTTATTCTTTGTGTGGCATGAGATTTGATAATGAGTTTTTAGGAAAGCTCAATCCATCCTTTTGGTCCTGTTTTCAGCCTGGTCGACCCACGTTTCTCTGGGTTTAATGGTTTCATTTCACTGCAGACTCGTCCAATAATCAGACCAGTAATCGGCTTAATATCCCTAATAACACAGATCGTCTCCTCCTGCTGGTGATAATGGCAAACCACCAAACAAGAGCTGGAAGAAAAATTGTCTAAATTAAACCAATAGACTTGTTTGTTTTGTTGTAGGGCGATTGTTCCAGTTTCTGAGAGGCTTTCCTTGGAGCATGTACTGAAGCTTTGAAAGAATTGAATTTAAAAGCCCTCATCTGTGTTTTTATTATCAACTTTATTACAAATGCCCTTTGAATGTTGCCAAATACATTACTGTTTAGACTTAACATTTTAGTAATATGAGCCTGTCTGCAACTGGGAACGCCACGTGAAAGGAAAAAGAGAGGGGAAAATGTTTAAAGTATTTGGGATGAAGTGCTATATTTGTGATTTTACATAGATGGGGGTGGTTACATGGGACTTCTACTTGACACCCATGTTTTTAGTAGTAGGATAAATGCGAAGGGAGAAGACTTACAACTACACACTGAACAGACAGACAGAGACCCCACCTGGTCTGGTAATTGAATCCAGGACCTTCTTGGTCAGAGGCTTGCACACTTCTCCACTGTCCCGACACTACAAGATTACAATATACAATGGCAAATAGCTGATTTAAAGGTGCGATATTTAGCTTTTCTGCCATCTGCCTTTCTCCACTGAGATGTTAACGCTTTGCCTGGAATGTTCCGCAGTATGGCATTAAAATTTTCTATCTATGGAGACAATCAACTGACACAGGTCAGATCTGTAGAGACGTGAGAATGCACATGTTCAGTGTTTTATTTAACAAAGTATACACCTGTAATTACATAAATGCAAGATTGAAAAGTTTACTGCCCTACTTCCAGGCAAAGCAAAAACACCTCAAAGTTATAGTGTGCCCCTTTAAATACTGCCCCACTGATCATGATTCATTATATAAACTATTCATCTTGATCTCTTCCTCTGCACAGCTCTCATAAACCTGTTGAAGTTTCTGCTCTCAAACGAGACCACACTTCTGGCTAAGCACAACATCTTTCAGTTGGCATTACTGGTGAGATGTGGTTTATTGTTTTTAATATTGTACTTTGTTATTTACTCATTAGGATCAAATAAAAATTAGTAGTACTAAACTAATGCCTTATAGTTTTTGTCATTGGCCTATATATTTTTTCATTTCTATTGGAAATGTGTATCTAAATGTGTGTGTTTGTGTGTAACTTTTCAGGTGGTGAATTTGTTCAACATGTTTATTACTTACGGGGACACATTCCTGCCCACCTCCAACAGTTATGACGAGCTCTACTATGAAATTGTTCGAATGCACCAAGTCTTTGACAATCTCTACTGTATGGGTATGTGAAAGAAGCAATTTTGGCTTATTACATATTTCCTTTTACAATCAACAAAGGTCTTGACTAATGTCCCACACCAGTAATAAAACAAAATGACAAACTACTAAGAAATTGTCAGAACAAATGCAAGTTTTTATTTTAAATATATTTTTTGTCAGAAAGCTTACTATAGTTGTCCCATTGTCTGTTTCAGTTCTGAGAGTTTCTACCAACACAGGCCAGTGGAAGGAGCCAGCGAGCAAAGTCACACACGCCCTTGTGAATATCCGGTAAAAAGACATGCTCTCTAATACACTAATATACTGG
>KN469442.1:21535-40802 GCA_000787095.1 Periophthalmodon schlosseri
CACAGTGCCTCTGTATTTATTTAAAGGTGGACTTTGTAACTCGTCTGGTGAGGCAAAACGAAAACATCTTCAGTGTTCCACATTATATCATTATGTCTTTTATATTTCTATGGAAACAAGCACGTACGTCCACCTGTTACTGTTCAGATTTGTGGAGTGGCGACCCTGGTAACATTAAGAATGCATGTTTTTCAAGGTATTTTTTTCAGCAATAAAAACACCTGTAAACGCAAGATGGATCGTTTTAATGCTATACTGTGGAACATTCCAGCCAAAACAAAAAAATACAACCATGTATATATTATAATTTTTTTTTAAAGAGTTGGTTCACTAATAACCATGCAGCCAGCAGCGCTTTAACTTTACTTTATAAACATGCCATGTACTTCCATCGCCCATCATGCATTTCCGTGTGAGTGATAATAAACAGAATTAAATAACTTGTTCATACAAAAAGCTGTTTCACATTTGCCGTTGATGAGAGCTTTTATCTCCAGTGTTAATAAGGAGAGGTGTGCTGTCAGAGGAGTCTTCTTTAACAGTGCGATAAGAGAGTGATGGATTCAGTCATTAAACCCTCCAATTACCGCTGCTTTTATCTGGTAAATTTATTCACAACACAGGACGCCTGAATGCTCCTGTTTGGTGATGCCATGTCAGACCAGGATCTGCCTGTGATATGTGCACACAGCTAATTAAATGCAATGGGAAGATTATTGCTGATTGTAATTCTAGTCTTAGTGTCACTGTGCAGATGAATGAGAACAGTACAGTTATGATGTTTTTACAAGTGACTGCTAGAGTGGCTTTGATCTTTACCAGAGCTAGCATAAGGCCACATAGTGATATTAAAGAAACTACTGTTTTGTTTAGAAAATTACATTATATTGTCTGAAAAATGTGTTTTGTATTATTGTGGTATCAACATTGGTGTCACAGTAAGTTTATTTATTCAAGTTTAAAATGTAAGTATTGTGAAAACATTAATACAGATCAAATGGTAAATTTAGGGGTCGATCTGTTTTAGAGCAAGGACGATATTGGTGTTTTTTTAAGCACATCTTTCTGGCATGATTTGGCAGTTCCACATGCATGTTCTTTAGTGATGATAAAACAAATCAAGATTCCCCGACTTGAATAACACCACATCTATTTTCTGCAGTGTGTTTTTCTCATTTATTTGTAAAAATGTTGTGCAAATCTTTCATGTTTTTCCATCTGTCTGTGCACACCCGTGCACTTCACCGGGAGCAGAGTGACACCAGGAGATGGATGGTCCCTGGAAACATGCAGCATTTAATGAGCTTTGGTCTGTCCCACACTCAGTCACTAAAGTGGAGTTAAGCAAAGCGACTATATCGGAGCTTCAAGATAAACACGCACAGTCAGACCTGCTTAGCCACGCACAAAACTGTGTGTGTCCGTGCATGTGTGTGCGTGTATGTGTGCACGTGTGTGTGTGTGTGTGTGTGTGCACGTGTGTGTGCATGTGTATGTATTGGGATGGATGTAAAATGCTGAGGCAATGATATTTCTATATTATGTCAGCTGAAGACATCCCTTTTTGACAAGTTAACTCTACATTTTTAATCCTAAGCTTTGACCTGCTCCAGTGATGTGGATGGTTGCATTAAAAATTGCAGCTGAATTAATACATGAGTAAACGCTTGGGCTGCAACACTTGATCACATAATGGTTTTACTACTGAATTTACTACTGAACCAATCGTTGACTATTTCAATAAATGTTAATTATCTGGTTCATAAACCAATAATAAAAGATACAATTTGATAAACAGGTGAACAGGTTTTATCACAATAACAGCAGCATTATTAAATCTACATGTTTATGACAAAAAACTATAAAATGGCATAGTTCAGCTTAAAATGGTTAAATGTAAAAACTCCAAGACACAATAGAAACATTTTTGACTAGTCAATTAATCAAGACTTGACTTGCTGGGTAGTCAACTAAAACAATCATGATTTGTGGAAAAGTAGATACATTTGTACTGGACTGAGCTGTGCCTCTGCCTTTCTCCTCCAGTGCTTATAGTTTTGATGTATTTTTATCTATTTCTCATTTTTCCCGTTGTCATGTCATGATAAAATGTGTGTAGCTGTGAGTGTTTGTGGCCCGGGTCGGCTCAGAGGGGCAGGTGATGAAGAGCGCTGAGGGAGAGGAGCGAGCAGATGAGCTATAGCGTGTGAACGAAGCTGGAAATATATGAGTATGAATTTTTCATCAGTGTGCTGTACCATCAGACACTAAATAACAACAGCAGCTCTGTGCCCCGGGCTCAGCTGTGGCTTTGTTTATAAGTAGTAGAGGGAAAACAAATATCTACTGCTAACTACTACTACTACTGTGTTTAAAGTCATGATTTGGTCGTACTTAAGCTAAACCTCTGAAGGAAAGAGCAGGGCAGTGGTCTAGGATGGCCATACCATTTGTAATATACGGTTACATACCAATGTGTCCCTTCTTTTAAATGTTTTTTTTTTTTTTTTTTAATTTCTAAGCATACATTACAGATTAATGAATCCATTATTATTTTTATTAAAGAGATCAACAGGGTTTGAACATGCATGAATTTACTCTTTTGGGCGAGGTGTGGCGAGGTTGGAGTTTAGAGTGGTTTGGTTTGACAAATGGTAACTACTTTGGTTATAACTGTGGCATCCTTGTGTGCAATGTTTTTGTCATGTCATAAGACCTAAGAAACATAGCGACTCTTTTCACAGTTTTCACAGGGTGCTGGTAGCTGCTGGAGATCTGCTATAAGATTGTGCCACATACCGTTATGTTGTAATAAAGTATTAATAGTCTACTCAATATTTCAGTGAATGATCAGAAATGCATTAATGGCTTGAAGACTAATTGGTTTTGACAGACGCCTCCTCACTGAATGTCTTTGTGGGTTGGTGTAATGATGATCTGATTTTGTGCTCAGGTTTTGGAGGTGGTCCGCTCAAACTACGACACTCTGACCCTGAAGCTCCAGGACGGTTTGGACCAGTTTGAGCGATACTCGGAGCAGCCCAAAGAAGCGGCTTTCTTTAAGGAGCTGGTAAGGGCCTGGATGCTGGTAAATATTTTCCAGCAAAATGTGAATATTTTTCAATCAATCTTTAATCACCTATTATTGAAAATGAAAACTATTTAACATGTCCGATACGGCTGTTAACTTCTCTCTTTTCTGTTACAGGTGCGCTCGATCAGTCTGAACGTGAGGAAGAACGTGTCTCTGAACACTTTGAGTCAGGACGTCCTGTTGAAAGAGTTCTCCACCATTTCCTGAAACACCGGCTCTCAACTTCCCCTAATGGACAAACTGAACACTACATGTGAATACAGACACAAGCTCTCTTCTCCTCCTCTGATCTCTGCCACACACCAGGCCTGGATGCACCTTAATGTAAAGTGCACTGTCTGTGTGCAATCTGCAGTATTGGCTGGACTGTTAGTTACACAACATCCATTTGAAGTGTTTTAACAATGTTTGCTATTTTCTCCATCATTTTCCTGTGAATTATTCTAAGTTTCATTCACCTTTACACTGGTTGTGAGGACCCTGAGCCTTTTTGAGTTTAGATACTAAGAGTATTGGCCTTACATAGGAGTGAATGTAAAACAATATCAAAATAATAGTATTTTATTTTCATTTTGTTCTGGACATTTTGAACTGTCAATTTTCTCCCAACTAATCACTGCTGTACATCATAAATCACTTTTACTTAATTGCAGTTAATGAATGTATGTGAAATGAAAGAAGAAAATGGTTGTGATATTTTTTTAAATTTAAATCTTATTTCTCCAAACCTGTCCTGTTTCAAATAATTTTCCTTTTATTTTCTTACAGGAACCAAACTCAATTATGCAAATTTTGTTAAGTATAATTAATGTCTTATTTCTTCCATAGCTAATTCTTCTTGTATATTTATGTATTTTTAAATAAAGGTTGGTCTTCTCTTCCTCCTAAACTGTTTTAACGTAATAATGTTGTCAACCATAGGGGGAGCAGTTTGAGCCGTGTTATGTGTCCTGGGATTGTCACATATATCGGTTAATGAGTGACACCGCCTGGATTATCATTTCAAACTGTATTTATTTGTAAGATTCTGTAAAGCTGGTTGTGTCTATTCATACTTTGCAGCAGATGTCATCCACATCCCCTGGGGGTGTGATGCTAACTGTAGGCATGCTTTGTCTGAGGCTTTGTTAGACTTTAATCTGAGCTTTATTTCAACACAAGAAGAATCAATTTAGTTGGAACTACTAGAGGTGAGCTGATTTGTGCTGTGCATAACATTACAGTCACACTCTAGCTAGCATTAGCCAGCAGTTTTTCAGTTAGTCACTTTCACCTTTGACCTTTGAAAATCAAACTCCTAAACAGGACCATGAACACTCATATTGATCACAGGCTCCTGAAATGCGTTGTTTAAATCCATTTTGCATTTTTTCTTGCGTTTTCAGACCATCTTAACACTTTTTTGCCTGTGTTTGCTAAAATGTGCATTGTTTTGCCATGGTAACTGATGAACAGTGCAAAGTACATACTTGGGTTGAAATCTTACACTAAAGTTTTCAAATATGGTTTACTTTGCTACACCAATTGACTTTTCTCAACACTGTAGAGAAGAAAGATATCAAGTGAACTCTTGACACATAATTTATTTGTAGAGCACAATTTGTACACATAATGCAGAGTGCTTTACAGAACAAGAAGGCCGCTTTAAAATCAACTGTAAGTACAACCACTCTGCTTGTGAAACCCGAGCCCAACAAACTACCTCTGAGTACCACTCCTCATGTCTGCTCTGATCCCAAATGTGAACATCCATCTCCACTTGTTACTGGCTCTCTGTGTTCGTCTCTCTCTTTTCAAACTTCTACGTGCCTCTGTTTCAAATAATCACCATTTAATACCGACACACAGGCCGGGCCTCCACAGACTGCCCCTTCTAAACATCTTAAATCTGGTCTCTGTTGGTTCTGCTCCTCATTCAGTTATTTTGCAGTTGTCAAAATATCCCATCTCATCTTTTGTCACCACGTAACTTATTCCCAGCCAAATAATGCCATAGTTTCATCCATTCATTGTCTGTGTAATCACTCAATCTTTCAGGTTGGCTCCATTGCAGAAGTTCTCAAAATAATTCAGTTTTCTTTTGTCATCAATTTATTATTAATATAGCTAATAATTTACAAACACCAACCTTGTCTACACACTGTTGTATAAATAAAGAAAAGAATCAGGGTAGAGACAGTTCAGAGGAGAGATAGACCTACAAGGAGGACAATCACTGTCACAAAATTCAAATAACAAAACACTGTGATGTTAAAGCCAAAAATAGACCAAAATAAAAGCATTAGTTTAGTTGTGTTGTTTATTGATCTGCAAAATGTAAAAAAAAAAACAACCCCAAACCCCTGGGAGCATCTCCACAATCCATCTCTTATTTGGTCTGAAGGAGAACCTCCTCCTGCTTGTTTCCATAGAAATGTTGTTCTTTTGGTTATAATCTTGCACAGCATGGCATAAAACTCACCTATCTACTTGAAGAATGTTCCGAAACATGGTTTTAACTTTCTGTTTCCATGGAATCATGCCCATACCACCTCCAGAAACCTCTAATAGGTTTGTTGTTTAGCCCTGAAGGCATTCTCTTTGAGGACCTTTTATAAAAAAAAGTGTTGGGGAAGTTACTTTGAAAAAGCAATTAGTTACTTACTACTAGTTACTTGTTAAAAATGTTACATTAATATTACACTAGTTACTGCCTCAACAAAGTAGCCTAGTTACTTTGGGATTACTTTATTTGTAATATTAGCCTATATAAATGAATCAAATATGTGCTTTTATGTTTTTTTAAAGACATTTAAATTGAGGTAAACAACAAATAAGTTGTTTTAAACTTTCTCAAATGGCATCACATCAACAATAGAAATGGTTAACATCTCCGCTGCCACAAACTCCTTCCTGCCTCTGAGGTGGTGACCTGACAGCATAAGTCATGTGGGTAACTAAGAAGAATAAGTATTTTTCTAGTAAGTGTAATTTAATTACACGTATTTTCACAGTAGTGGATTGCACTACTAAGTTACTTTAAAATTTAATTTAAATGCCAACACTGTTTATAAGAGAGTCATAATTATATGCAAACAAACAAGTTCTCTCTTGATTCTCCACCTTAGAGGAACTACAGTAAACAAATACATTAGTGTTGCATATTGTTTTTTGATCAAGTCATCAAGATGTTGTATAAAGTTTTTTTTCTTCCTGTATATGTAACCTATTTGACATCCTCTGCGTAATTAGTTTATTTCCATAATCGGAGTTTTCATGTGTAAGGATTCAGTTCAAGGACACCTCTGACGTTGTATTGATTTGTTCAGCGCTCCTGTCCAGTCAGCTCCCGCCGCTCCAAGGTGAGACATCACTCATCAAATCACCCGCGCCTCTCTCACCCTCTCTTCTCCCGCTCCAAAACCAACTCTTCCAAGCACTGTCATTACTGAAAACTGCTCGTCCAGATGAGAGGATACACTAAGTGAGATCCACGCGGACAGAGAAGGGGACGTAAAGACGCACGGGGCAGTCAGACCTTTTACGTTTCTGTGGTTAAAGAGAGAGAATCCGTGCGTAAAACCTTCGGAGTAGGCCTAATATGAACAGTGCGAAGTTTTGAGACGAGAGGTGGACGGCTCTGAAGCGGAGACATGAAATCCAGGAGTCAGGAGCAGAGTTTGTCTGACTCACGAGAGCTGGACAGATCCCACGACCCGCTCACAGGTGAGATAAGAGCACGTTTTTCAACTTTGAGTAGAAATGCGTGATTAGTCTGTTTGAAATGACTAATATCGGTAAAGTATTGCTAATATGGATACGTTGATTTCTTTGTGACTGTAAAACCCCCTTCAAATGAATACAAGAAATTGATTTTGAATTATTGATTAAATGGGAGAATAGCTCAATTTTATGTGAGTCTACGCTTATTTGTGCAGTTATTAAAACCAAGAACCGATGTGTGATTGTACAGCAGTGTTGAAGTGGCCTACTGGATTCAAGGTAATAGTTGATGCACGTAGGAATCATGGGATTGAGCTATTCTGTGTGAAATTTAAAACAGAGCTATGCCTTTTGTAGCCTAACTCAAATTGTATGCATGAATATTTTAGAGTTTTAGTATAATATACATAATATCACAAATAATTAGGCTATAGAGTTTGAACTGTTTTTGCAGGGCGTCAATTTAGCTCTACGCGCTACTTCCTGATCTGTCATCCTCACTCAAGACTCATTTTACTCACAAACATTATACTTCCATTACTATAGTAATCTGATTTGTTAGGCCAAACTGCATATAGCCTAGTGAAAGGCAACAAATCAAAGATATTAGCTCAAGTGCATTCAGTGCATTCAGTGCTCAACTGTTTAGAGATTCATCCTCCACCATTGCAAAATATGGCCTCCCAGTCACATCTAAAATTACACTTTTGTCTCTTTATAGATCAAATAATTCAAACCACAGTCCTCTGTATCCCCTCCAAGTATCTTTATACTGTCATTGTTTAGTCAAGTGTTTTCAATACTAAAAATAACTATGAGAGGTAGAAAATATCTGAATGTGTTGAGATGTGTGTCTGCATATGGTGCCTGCACACATCTGAACACGTATAGTGTATGTGTGCATACTGTTCCTGTTTATTTGTATGAGCATATACATATGTGTGTATTGTTGCAGGTATATATGACATATTTATATTTGTAAAATGTATACATGTATTGAGATTTTTCTTCTACATAACCTCTACAATAAACATATGTGAACCAAAAAGTAACTATGTGAGATGATAAAAGCTTCCTTTAAGCTGAAATACACATGATTCTGATGGGGTTAGTACTGCAGAAGAGGCTTCATATTGGATCTTTAATGGGCGCATAGGGACTGTATTTGGCATTTGAATTGCAATTTGATATCCACAAACTATCAACTAACAAATTAATGAACAGGGTGGATGAACAAAAACACAACAGACACAACCATTTCATACAATAAGATCCAACACATATATGAATGAATCAAGTGTGTTACAGTTAATTACGATGAGTAAACATTGGTTTACAGGTAAGATCAATTTGAGTCAAATGCCACTGTTAACAGCTCTGCTCATACATTATAGATACTCATAGATCATTGCCAAGTCATCAGTTTGTTGAGCACACCTCACATGTCACTGGGATCCTCTCCACTGCTGTGGTGGAGCTGCTGAGAGGTGGAGCAGAAGGGGTTGAGGAGGAATGGTCATATTTGGGTTGTGTTTGAGAGTTTGGGTCATTTTTCTCCCATCATGACAGGTAAGTGCTGCAGTAGACTGACTGATATTTTATATATCTTTGACAGCATAGTTTTTGTTTAACTTTTCTGGTGAAGGGTACACCACTTGCTTGTCTCCATTAAGATGTTATTGCAGTGTTCCACAGTATGCAAATTCACATTTCTATATTGCATATATTCAGTTGTGGGGTTTTCATTGCTCAAAAATACCCGCTACTGTAAGTGGGCTTGCCTCTTCACAGGCTTTGTTGCATGACCTGCTTGTCTCCTTGGAGATATGCACGTTTAATGCCATAGTGTGGAACCATCCAGACAAAGCAGTGACATCTCCACAGAGAAAACCAAGTGGTGGACCCTGCAGCTGAAAAGTTACGTAGTGTACCTTTAAAAAGTGTAGATGTCTTGACTACGAAGGTTGGTGGTGCGTTACTGTTGCGTCCTTGTTCGAGACATTGGTTAAGATTGTGATTCGGATGAAGGTTATAAAGACCAATGGCATAGAACAGTGGTCACATATTTTGTCTCTTTGCCTTGGGGCAGGAGTGGGCAGTGAATTACTACTTGTGTGGGACTGTATTGTATTGAATGAATAGAGGGATAGCGTAGGTGTCCTCAAAAGCACAGTAAATGTACCCATCATTGGTTTGGTTTCAGTGATAAATGGTTACTCATGCATTTTGGATTAGCTAACAGTTCTACAACGAGGATCTATATTTTAGTATTATCTTTACGATATTATTTGTTATGAGCTTTAATGAACTAAGAATGATATACCACACGTTAAACAGAAACAGTATCGTGCATTAGGAGGCCTGATCTGGACAATTGCTTACCTCACTGTTTGGTCAAGGTCTGAAATTGAGTGTTCCGAGGCATTTCAGGAGACAGCACATCGATCTCTTTTGTTCCCAAGCCCACCCAAAATCCAATGTTGCTCTTCCAAGTAAATCTTTGTGGGAACAAGATCAAATCCAAAGATAATCCCAAGCAGATTGTGTGGAGGTAGGATTGTGTATATTTGAATGTGTTTTTGTGACGTTTATCATTTGTACATTTATAATCTGAACCATGCTTTTCTCAAGGATTACTGTTAAGTACAACAACATTATCTACAATCAAAGGGTCAGAGCTGCATGACTTGTTTAAGGCCTGAAGTAAACAGGGCATTCACACGCAGACACACTCAAACTGCTGCGAGTAGCGTCATTTACATTTATGCTGTTAGACTAAAGTAGACTAGATTTATTGCAGGTTGCGGTGGTGAAGTGGCTAACCGCTGGAGTGAGCAGAAATGTGACTGTATAAAGTGATGGAATACTTTGTAAATGCATTTAGTTACAGAATTCTGAATACCTGCATTAAAATGTATTTTGTAATGTATTCTGATGCATGGTCCAATCAGAGTACTGTATTCTAAATACTTAGAATACTTTAATGTTGAGTTGCATTTAAATTATGATGTAAAAATGCACTATAGGATTAAAACTGCTTTGTGTATGTTTTACTGTTTGTTATGCATTTATTTATCACTAACTGGAAAAGGACAGATCACACATTCACTCTCACCAAGAGCAGTGTTCTGTATTTTTCTTATCCTGTGCAGATTGAAGCCTAAATTACATGACCTAAAACCATGATGTATTTTTGTGATTTAAAAAACGTAACTCTGAATTCTGAAATTAGTATTCTGAATACATATTGTTGGTACATGTATTCAGTTACTCCCCAACACTGTGTATAAATGACACACAGTGGACAGTCTCTAGTCCTGTCAGCTGTTTTGGGATTGTCCATAATTTTGAATATACTTTGAATGTGCACAGTGTTTTCATATATAAATCTATTCATGGCTGAACACAAATCACAAAAATACGACTCTATTGTTTATAATGCTGTTAAGAAGTACATAACGTGAATTTACAGTTGACAGGAGACATACGCACGACCTCACAACACATTTACAGTAATGAATATCAGCCAGCACCTTTTCAGTCTCCTGTTACTAGTGGTGGAAGGTAACCAAGTACGAGTAGTAAAGTACTGTACTTAAGCAGAATTTTTAGGTATCTGTACTTTACAGTGAATTTTACAGTGGATACTTTTACTTTTACTTCATTACATTTGAGAGCAGTATCTGTACTTTCTACTCCACTACATTTTTGAACTGGACTGAAAAGTAAAAAATACTTTTCATATGATTTGAGGGGTTGAGTTCAAGCTTCGCCTTTGAGCAAACAAAAATAAATACATAAAATTTATAAGAAAAATTAAGAAATAGATTTGTATTGTAAAATTTATAGAAAAATTAAGAAATAGATTTGTATTGCTACTGTTGACCAAAATATGTATAATTTTTAATATCTCTACATTTAACACTTGTGTGAAATCCTTTTACTCTTAAAGTACATTTTTAAATGGGTACTTAAATACTTTTACTTAAGTAAGTTTTTTTGATGTGATACTTCATCCATTACTGCCTGTTACTAATATAAGTGACATTTTAGGACTGTTCACCATTCAAAATATATACTATTTTGTTTAAAACTCTTTAATAAAAGCTGTTTATCAGTCTACTTGTGAGGACTATTTGACTATTTGAAAATGAAAGTCTCAGAGCAGCAGTCCCCAGAACTTCCAAGCTTGTGTATCCATCAGTTGAGTAATGCCTTGTTTCCATTAGTTTAGGCCACTCTTTTGCGTGTGGCCGTCACTTGAACCTGCCTCTGTGCTCGTGCTGCTTGTGTCAATTGTTTTGGTGGAGGCTGGGCAGATCGCTGTTTGTTTTTCCATACACACGCAGCTGCTGTATTTGTGGATTGATTGACATCTCCTAAATATGTATTGCGTGATCTCAACAAAATATACCTCAGAAATGAGATGAGGACACACTGGCTTGTTCTACTGGACATTTATTTGCATGTGTTTTGACTTAGCTGTTAGTCTGGTTTGTGTTGACAGTTTACTATTTGTCAGTCTCTTGTGTGCTAATACATCTGACGCTTTTCATTCTAGCAAAGTTGACTTTAGAAAAGTTATTTGACTTGCTCTGCTTGGTGAGTTTGTTAGTAGCTCAACAGTTCCCTCTAGTGGGTAAAAGTGTGCATAGCAGACAGAGTTCTCTACAGGGACATATAAAGACTAACCTCGACCTCAATGTATTTTGTTTAAATGTCTTCACGGTCGTGTCTCAGTCCTTTATTTTTACATTGCAAGTTTGGTTTCATAAATGTGTAGCAAAGTAAGTACCACAGTGAGTCGAAACATGAGGACATCTCCAGTGAGTCTTGTACCACAGTGAGTCGAAACATGAGGACATCTCCAGTGAGTCTTGTACCACAGTGAGTCGAAACATGAGGACATCTCCAGTGAGTCTTGTACCACAGTGAGTCGAAACATGAGGACATCTCCAGGACCTCTCCTATAGAAAATAGGCCACTGTCTCTGATGTTGTGTGTGTTTTCAGGTAATCCAGGCCTCAAACCCAACAAGAAAACATTGAAACAGCGCTTTCTCAAACTGCTGCCATGCTATCATCCCAACACCAGACCTTCGCTCACACAAAGCAAGTGACCCCTGCATTTACTAATAAACTCATGAATATATCTTACAATGCTGCTGGGATATAGCCATGTTTCTATGTGCACAATTAAAATTTCAGTGTCCTCTGTAGGAAGTGTGGCCGATGAAGGGGAGCCATCCACAGTGTGCTACAGACCAGAAGGGCTCGACAGACTCGTTCAACAGACAAACTTCAGTAAAAAAGAGCTGCAGATTCTCTACAGGGGCTTCAAAAATGTAAAGTTACTTCATATATGAATCATGTTATTATGTGTTTATCTCAGCATTTATGATAACCAGGGTCTGTCTGGTTTCTTCAGGAGTGTCCCAATGGAGTGGTAAATGAGGAGACGTTTAAGAGCATTTACTCTCAGTTCTTCCCACAGGGAGGTCAGTCTCTGCTGTTATGGACAAAGCACCGGACTCTGACTTAAGACACTTCACTGGCTTTAATGACTTGAACTTTAGCTGCTGAGTTGGACTTGTTTCTTCTTTTTCACGGACCAGCATTAAATTCTCAATAAGCGTCACTCACTGTTGTTTATTTCATTGGCAAAGACAGTAGGCACATCAAACTTGCATGCAAACTGCAGATACATTTCCTGATTCATCACTCAAATATGTATTATTATGTTTTTTTCCCTATTATTATTATTATTACCTATTATTATTACTATTACTATTATTATTACCCTATATTGCATGGTTGTGGAAAAAAAAATAGTATATATAATGTTGATGATAATGATAATAATCCATTTGTGAAGCCTTGACCTATGAAATACAAAATGGTTTATTTTTTATTACAACACATGTGGACAGGACAGGGCCCAGGTCTGCCCTGGCCACAGACCAGCAGCCTTCTGGCATTCTGAGTCTCTCCCAGTCGCTCCTCCAGAACATCTGAGCTCTGAGTATTTATACCAGAATGACAAACACCATACATTGCATTACATCATACAAAAGCAGAGTCACATCTGTGTTAATGAACTGTTACACTAGAGAACAAGTAAAACTACAGAGAGTTTCCTGGAAGTTAAAGACTATGACAGAGATATTTCCTTCACAACATGTATTTTTATCTTGGATAAACACAAATGAAACTGTAGTTAGAACATGTTGATAAACAGTATAAACAGATAAACAGTGTTTGTGTTCTGTGCTCCAGACTCCAGCACATATGCACACTTCCTATTTGATGCCTTTGACACTCAGAACAACGGAGCCGTGAACTTTGAGGTGAGAAGAGACTGTTTCATTATATCATTTTGAAATAAGCCTGTCACCATTATTGTGACAGACAGATCTGTGTTAATGGAACAATCATTTCTGGGGGTCAGTATTTATCTTTGTACCTTTTCTTTGCACCAGTGTGAAACTTTTTGTTATTTTTCTGTTCCACGATTAGATTTGAGCTGTAAAAGGTTGAATTAATAACTTCTATGACTCATTATTGATGTTATTTATTGATTACAGCTTGTGTTTTTTAACAGAATTGTACATTAAGAATAGATTTTTGGGGATAATTCTACTTTTGCGTTATTGTGTCACTGGCATAAATCTGTTTCAGTATTATCATTTATTGTCTATACTATATGACAGGCCTATTTTGAAATAGCATTCAGCTTTTATTATTCACCTAATTTATTCTCCATGACGCTTTATGTTTTCCTGTCTGCACTGAAAGTCACATAGAGTCAGTGTGACCTGTGTTTCCTGTAGGACTTTGTCGTCAGTTTGTCCATTATCTTAAGAGGCTCCACCGCAGACAAACTGGGCTGGGCCTTTAATCTGTACGACATCAACAAGGACGGCTGCATCACCAGAGAGGTACACTAGCGCACACACACACACACTCGCACACACACACACGCACACACACTCGCACACACACACACGCACACACAAGCAGGTATGTTTTAATATATACAAAATGGATTAAGAAAATGACAATTCAAAAACCAATTCACAATTTCAACAATCAAAATAGAAAAAAACCTGGCACTGAACATGCATTTTTATAACTTCTTTTCCACAGATTTTCTTTAGTGAGGAGAGCTTAACTGTTATTGAACCAGAAGTGAATAAATATAAGTTATTGATAAAAACTCCTCTGCTTTGTCCTTGTAGGAGATGACAGATATCATGAGCTCAATCTACGACATGATGGGAAAATACACGTTCCCCTGTATCAAGGACAGCGACGCCAAGGAGCACGTGGACAACTTCTTTCAGGTGATCCAATTTAGCTGCACTTTACTCAAGTACGAAACCCACCACTGAGTGTGTACATGAGCAAAAGTATCCAGGTTATGATCGGGTTTTCTGAGTCCTGGTTTTGTGCATATCCATGTAAACGCAGTATCCAGATTTCAGTTTCCTGGATAAGCCCATATGCTACTCATGGGAAGGAGCAGCAACTTTCCCAAAATGACTCAAACTTCTATCAGGGTTTTTTTAAGTAATACTATTTTATACCTGAATAAAATAAAGCAGTCTACTGTTTAATACTGCCACATTGCAACACTAGGCTAATGTCTGTGGCTGTCTGTGTTGCTCTTGACCTAAAATGACTCTTATGTATTTTTTCACTGTTCATAACACCTTTCACTGAAGCTATGACAGTGCTCCACAGTCTTATTTGAATATATATCTTCTTTATTTGTTGTTAAAAACATGCTAAAAAGAATGTGCATGTTGAGCACTGGAGATGTAGACAACCTAATAATAAAGGGTTTCTCAAACATGTGTGAATGATGAATATTACAACATGGCTAAAAGCTCACAAGAGTCAATTTCGCGTAATATAGGATCTTAATTAGTTAGCAAAGCTGCTATGTGTTTCGTTCCTTGCCACATCTATGCCATAGTTGCTAAATATTCAGGATACTCTGATGGCATATGTATAGAGATATGAGTATCGTGGTTTCTCTGAGCGCATGTAAACGTCATATCCACAATACTGTCATAACCAGGATAAGGCTCATAACCAGGATACTTGAGCACATACTTAAAATTGATTAAAAAAAAAACACCTGCTTTTGTGTAGCAGTAGCATTTGTTTTAGTGGTATTTGTGGAGGCAGAACTTTGCTTTACAAGTTAACTTCACAGCAATTTACTATACATGGGATTTAGTGTATTTCTTCCACTGCTTGTCTCCTTGAAGATATTATTGCTTTGCCTTAAATATTCCAAACTTATCTTTCTCCATAGAGACAGATCTGTGGGGATGTGACCCTGCTCACACTAAGAATGCAATGGATTTGGGAGCTATTACAACACCTGTGATAAAAAAAAAAAAAAAGTAAGATAGGCAATTTTAATGCTGTATTGCGGAAAATTCCAGGCAAATAAATAACATCTAGATTGAGAGAAGCAGGTGATGGACCCCCTTCTAGAAAGTTACATAGTGAACATTTAAATAGTTAAGCAGACCACTAACCGTCAAATTGTTTTCATGTTTTACAGAAAATGGACAAGAACAAAGACGGAGTAGTGACCATCGATGAGTTTTTGGAAACATGCCAAAAGGTCTACAAAATACTGACAATACTTGGACTGGCATTTAGATATCCCTAACTAACTTTGGTCTTTCTCTTTTAGGACGAGAACATAATGCAGTCGATGATGATGTTTGACAATGTGATCTAAAGTTTGGTGGAAAGGAGGGTTTATCAGACCAACTGTAGATGGCGCTCTTGAGTTACATGTAAAAGTGGGGCCTAAAAGTTCAATATGGTACATGTAGCGGTGTAACTTCAGTCAGAGCCATTTCATTTATTACCCCTCAAATAAGCAGTTTTGAACCATTTCCCCACTGTAGTGCATGTAGTTTATCATCCAAATAACAGCAATAACCTTTCACCATGTTACCATTTATTCTGTTGTTTTATTTCTGCATGTTCCTGATGTGAATGGAGCTCAAAGTGCTATATTTTGTATATAAGATGATATTATGGAATAAAATAAAGAATTAAAATAGCACAAAGACCACCTGTTTAATATAACCTTTATTTTATTAACCAAATTTCAGTAAAAACTCTTTATTAGGTAGAAAGACAATTTTCCCAGTCAGTAGTGTTTGTAGGGCCAACTCAGGCTTTTTCCATATAATCACAACCTTTTACAAACGTGGTCATTGCCACAGTGTGTATACGATTTCAATGTGATGTATACCAGCTTAAAAATGCCACACATATTTGAAAAGTGATCACAGTAGAGACTGGTTTGGCCCTTTTTTATTTAATATATGTTTTTGTATGAGTATTTCTACTGATCTGTACCAAACTCGTGTCAAAACTACATGATAGACAACAGTGTGTTACAAAAGCATTGAGAAGAAGAACAAAGCGTGTACACTTCTGAGCCCCCTCCGGCAGTGTCTTTTTCACTAACTCTCGTTTCATATAAAAAAAAAAGAAGGAAGCTATAGGATTATTATAGTCACAAAATAAAATTTCTTTGGCATAGAACACCCACCCGAAAGCATTGTCACACATACATACACATGCACTCTTAAAAGGCTCTCAACCTACAAGCATTACTGTCATTAAAATCAGCAAAGTGCGGCTATAAAACACAGATTAGCCCTGTAAGATTCCTGTACTCGGAGAGAATTGCATATATTACACTAAGCAGAGCAGAGTCAACAGCTCTACTGACATAAATCCTCTTTTTTGCCCCAGTTCATCAGCTTGTTGGACGTCTGCTTCTTCCAGATCTGTTCAACACAACACAAAAATAAATTCACTAACTTTAAAAGAAGAAGCAAAATGTAATACAATTGTATCTTTATCAATACAGAAAGCTGATCGTAAGCCATTAGTGTAGTCGCAATACTAAAATATTAAACTCCATTTTGAAACTAAGGAGAAGACTCAATATCTTTGCCACAATGATAATAAAAACATTTTTAAGTCAATAGAAAGTAATTTTAAGCACAAAATATATATACATTTATATTTTTAACATTCATATCATTATGGTTATTATAGTAGTGTCAGACCATGAATTTTTCAGGAAAGGTCCATTATGTGATTTCTTAAAATTTAATATCGACACTTGAAATTAATATCTAGTTTTGATACTAGTTTTAGTATTGATTAGTGTCTGAGTAAAATTCTTTTGACAAACCTAGCAAGTGTACACCTTTAACAATTTGCTGCACTCAACTGTGGTACTTAAAAAAAAATAAATAAAAATGATGCTGTAATTTTAAACCAATTCACCCACTGACAACCTTCAGTACATTTAACCTACTGTAATGGCCATATGAAACAGAAGTACCTTTAATATTCATGGAACCCTTGTCTCTCGTATTGCATAGTGCCGGTGTATTCATCGTGCATCATGTTGCCGTCCATACCGTCCATGGGAATGTCACCTCCGTATCCGTAACCTTGGAAACCTGCATCCAGCTCTGTAATGCAAAAACACACACATTTGTTAATTAGACAAATCACATTGTTATTTTTTTTCCTTTATGTGATTGATTCAAGTGGGATGCATTTGTGCAGAACAATATTGTAAAAAGACATTGAAATAATCAGGGATAGGATAAGGTCATAAAATCAGAGAAGTTATGAAGTAATGGACCTAATCAAGACCAGAGACATAAATATCATTAACATAAAAAATGGAAATACACACTATGTACACAGTATTTGAGAATTACACAAAGGCTATCAAATTTCTTGGTGAAGTAGGCTGCTGATCCCTGCGGCCTAAGGGGGTCTTTACTCCAAAGTAGAGACAAAATACCAAAGCCATAAAAGGAGACAAGTCAAGTGGTGGAAAAGAGGGGTATTAAGAGAGATGATCCACAGATAAGCAAAGCCTAAGAGGGAGCAGAGTTTGGAGGCAATCTCAACTGGAAAATATATATATTTGTTAAGCGTAAATTGTCAGAGCATTTTTGATGGAATTTTTAGTGTTGATGACTAAGGTAGAGGGATTCTGTTTTAGAGCTCAGAACTACTCCCTGGATATTTGTACTTTTCTTCTCAACTTTTATCTACCACAAACAGCCACTTAACTAATATAAAACTATGATAAATATTTCCCACAGATATTATCTTACCAAACCAAGTCAGAATTAGAAAAACATGAAAACACCTGTACTCTGGTGATGTCAAGATGATTAATATATTACAGTCACTCTCTCCCTCACTTCCTCCCTCCCCCATTCCGTCACTCCCTCACTTCCTCCTTCCCCCATTCCGTCACTCCCTCACTTCCTCCCTCCCCCATTCCGTCACTCTTCACTCCCTCACTTCCTCCCTCCCCCATGCCGTCACTCCCTCACTCCCTCCCTCTCTCATTCCGTCACTCCCTCACTTCCTCCCTCCCTCCCTCGTTCCGTCACTCCCTCACTTCCTGTATTGGAGGAGAGTGACTGAGGGGGGAGGAATTGGCTGAGTTGCACATTTTTTCAGGAGCTACTCACCGTCTGGATACGGGCCATCCATGGGAAGAGAATTATGAGCCTGTGGAGGTCAGAGGATGGGACAATCAGGCCAAGTCAACAGAGTAATCAGAAGGATGTAACAATACAAAAGCCAACATTAATGTTTTGGCACAGTTCATTTTGAGAATGGACAATTTTATATATTTTAACGTTAACTTTAATTTAAATTACGAGCAAATATTTTGTTTCTTATCCTGTTTTTATTGCATGCCAAGTTTTACAACAAATACTATTTAAAGATGCCATTTTACTATTTTTAATCAGTGCCAAATGAACTATTGGACAGATGTTTTAGATGAATGAAGATGAATTTCACAATGGAGAAATTCACTTAATACTCAAGAAACTATAGTGTGCCAACTCACAATTTGAGTATTGTTACTTCCCATGTATTGTAAGGTTAAATAAGCATTTAGTTTAAAAAAATCTTTACTTTTGTCATTAATAACACTCACCATTTCCCAGGCAGCAGGGTCATGTTTGAACAGCGAGTGCGTGAGTTCCACAGACACACGCTTCTTGTAGTCAGAGTTCTTGTCTTCAGAGATACGGAAAAGCACTGCTGCAGCGTAAGTAGCTGAAGGGAGAAACAGATGTATACAAATATAATCGATTAAACATGTTGGTGGATGACAAATGCAACAGTAAAACTAGGGTCTGGACAGTAGTGAGTTATAAGCATAATTACCATAATGGACTGTGATATTAGTTTCTGTTTTTGCTCAAACGTTTGGACGTCAAGATGTCAAGAAATACAGGCTATGAGTGTAGTAAGTTGTGAACAAAAAGCAATATTAAAATATCTATCGCTAAGACACTTTAATATGCAAACTACTGGAGTTTGTGCGCGCGCGCACACACACAGACACACGCACACACACAGACACACACACAGA
>KN469442.1:53233-72925 GCA_000787095.1 Periophthalmodon schlosseri
TCAGCGGAGAGCACCTATGAAAAGCACTGGAACTCTAGTGTGACATTTCACACTGCTGTAGTAAGTTCATCTTGCGGTTATGAGTAAAAGTGGTGTATTACTGTATTTGTATCCCTCATTGACTCATATGTGACCCACTGATCCTATGAGGAGTGAGAAGGCTGGGTCCCAGTGAGTAACACTCTTAGACAAATCTGAGTCTGGCCCCACAGGCATGTCATAAGGGAGTGTCTGCAGCTCTGACAGAGGCTGTGCGAGGGTGTGGTGACGGATTGTGTGGGGGCGACTTATACATTCAAAAAACAACAACTAATGCCTTCACAGATTAGACTGCAGAAATGCAAGTAAACTTTGAATAGCGCTTTTGACCAAGTGCTTTACAGAGAGCAGGGATAAATAAACAACAATAAGTAAATTTGTTATAAATTTCCCTTATTATGGCTTTTCTCTTCTGGGGTTGCCACTTTCAGCTATGTGACAAGAAGCATACTGCAGTAAATGTAATAATAATTTACAGTTAACAGATGCGCTGTGCAACTGTTATAGTGGACAGTTTGCCACATGACGATCTGCAAGGAGATGAACTTATTTGGCCTAGAATATTCCACAGTATGGCATTAAACTTTTATTCAATTACAGGTGTTTTTATTGCTGAAAAATATACACAACATGCATTCTTACTGTGAGTAGGGTCGCCTCCCCACAGATCTGAGCTGCAGCTTGGCCTGGTGACATCACCTGCTTGTGTTCATGCAGATATATCTATATCTATTTAATGCTATACTGTGAAACATTCTAGGTCAAGCAGTAACATCTTGATTGAGACACGGTGGCAGACCCCTCACAAGAAAAGTCCCATAATGCACCTTTAAAGATATGACTTCATTAAATTCACTACTGACTCACTACTGACTGAATGAACCGCACAGAGTAAAAACACCCTTCTCCAGATCTCTCACAAACTTTGAAAAGTGTGAAGGATAGTGACAAAAGATCAGCAATTAGCAGAATTAGCTTCCTTTTTTCTATTTACACCACTGTACAGCACTGAGCAATGAAGTGAAAGAACATCTTTAATAGAACACAAAGTTTTGAGCCTACCAGCGTATACACTTCAAAATAAAATTATATGTAATATTGACCGATAATAATGTAAAAATGTAACATCTTAGAGGTTCATTATTGTGTTCTAATAACGCAACATCCACTTAATCATGCTCGCTTTTGTAAATAAACCAGTTTCTTTCAGGTGGATTTGAAGCTTGCACGAGGCTGGTCATTTCTCTGGACCCTTTGACAAGCCGTGCCTGGTGTAACATGTCAGGACCCTCCACTGTCCCACGTGTGGAGTTTTAAAAAGCCTGCTGCAGTAAAGAGTGTGCATGCAGCAGCTCTTTAGTTACATGAATCTCACCATTTTACTCACTGTTGCAATAATCCAGAGCCGTGTTTTCACTCTAATCTGCATAATGTCATGTTTAGTCTGACACACAGATAAAGTGGATTATGTAGCCCACGGGAGCTGGAGTATCGGACATGTCGTCTGGCGCCACACACACGCTCTGGGCCGGTCACATGTATGTCCCCTGGCACGCAGGTTTTCCCAGATGACTTAAACACACCATGCTGCATTCAAAGTTTAGTTTAGTTTAGAGCAGTGTACAGATGCACTATTGCTCCCAGACTAAATGAGAACACTGGCTCTGAGACAGGCTGGATTATATGTTGTGGAAATAAATTTAAAACACATGTGAGACAATGTAAAAGTTGAAAAGTCAGGAGAAATCATTAACCCTTAACACGAAACTGATATGAACTGAAGAAATACTATGGATCATACCTTGACGACTGAGGGATTACACAGACACAAAACAGACTGCATTTCACAATATTGTCTTAGTAGTATTGTTATGCTGTTTTTAAACACATTTAGGGCAGAGAGAGAAACTTCTAGTAAAAGAACTTCTCAGATTCAAGACATGAGTTCTAGCAGCAAACTCTCCTCTGGATTTAGCGCAACAACACAACCATGATACTAACAACAGGACAAATCAATATCTTTTAAAAATATTGATTTGATTACAGTACAATTATTCAATGTACTACACTTTTTACAGTGTAGTAATAATAATCTATGCCTGCACTCTTCTTTGGATCTCATTCTCCACACATTTGCCCGTATGTCCCAAAAGGAGCCATCTCTTACCCCCAGCACTAGAGATCGACCGATATGGTTTTTTCATGGCCAATACTGATTGTTTAGAATCCAGAGCAATCGGATGGCGGATAAGCTCTGCTGATATTTCTGGGTTGATATGTAAGGCCGATTTGGTTATTTTCCCCAAATCCTATCATTTTTATTTACTACAAACTCCCCCCAAGCCCTTTTTTACCTCAAACTTTTAGGGGAGTTGTGCAGTCACGTGTTAATATAAAGCTTTGTGTGTATTTTTTAGGCAGCAACAAAATGTCGGCCTGTGCTGGAGATTTAAGGCCGATGGCAGATACGCTAAAAAGTCCAAATATTGGCCCGATATATCGGTCTATCTCTACCCAGCACTCAAGGCCACTCTGCCCTCTGCCCCGGGTCTGTGGCTGTGGTGAGGGGGTAGTAGAGAGAGCTGTGAGTTATGGATCAATACAGGGGATGTGAAGCGACACACAGCTAATGGTTCACTGTGGTCGGGGACAGGAAGTGGTGGTCGGCATTATTGGACTGTTTAGCACTGTCCAGTTAGGGTCAGACGGGTGAACATTGCAGAACAACTATGTAACTACTATTTAGTGTGAGCTGCATCACCGAGGCACAAAGTAATTCATTATATTTCAACTGATATCAACAAGCTATGACATGTAGAGAGTCAGAACGCCTCACTATTGGTCAAAATAACTGTGCAAAAATACAAAACGGTGTCGAGTACAGTTTTAACTTAGTATATCTTTAATTTAGTTTACTATCAAAAACACCAACGAATGCCTACTCCAGTCTCCAATGTATTTGTGCAACAGTTCAATTAATCTCTGAAGTTTAAAATATTTTTCTGGTGTAATTGCTCATACTATTAAACCAAATACCCGTATATGCAAGCACACTTGTGAAGCATCCGTGTAGACATTACATTGATAGACCTGTCACGATAACACATTTTGAGGTGTGACATAATGTTGAAGAAAATATAGACGATAAATGACAATATTGACCCTAATTTATGCCACTGACATACTAACCCTAAAGTAGAATTATCCCCAAAAACTATTCTATATGTACATTATGGTTAAAAAACAGCAATAAAAAAATAGCAGAATCAAACACTTTGGTAGTTAGTTTGTATCTAGAATGAGTCATAAAAGTTATTTATTCAAACCTCCACAGCTCAAATCTAATCATAGAACAAGAAAAATAACAAAAAGTTCCAGACTAGTACCAAGAAAAAGCCCCACGATAAATATTGATCCCCAAAAATGATTGTTCCATTTAACATGAACTGAATGATATAGTACCAAGAAAAGCCCCACGATAAATATTGATCCCCAAAAATGATTGTTCCATTTAACATATACTGAATGATAAGTCGATATAGTATTTATCGTAACAGACCTAGCAATCGTGATAATTTATTTCACAATATCATAAGAGGTCTTTCAAAACTGTGAACCATTTATAATTGCAGTTCACAGAGTAAAAGAGTGGGACTATCTAGTTCATTCAGGATTCTTCAGTTTTTTGGTCATTAAAATCAATGATTGGGAATAATCAGAAAATCGTGATGTTTCTTCTCACAATAATCGCAACATGAAAACTTGACATAGTGAATCACCCATCTAACTGTGTAACTTGCTCACAAACATGGGGCCTTTTGCAATAGTGTGACAAGCAGATAATAAATGCCAGACCAGAGCAGTGAGTGAGGACATACCAGCAGCCTCTCCAGCATTGCCGGTGTAAACTTGTGCAACACAGAAAGCCAATCAAACGTGGCAACTCGAATAACACATTAGACAGTGGAATGGCTCTAGGCAACTGCAGTGGGTAGGACAGTACGGACAGTAGATGCACTCTTATACCGTTTTTGTTTACTCCAAGTGGGACTTCTGTGAATCAAAGGAAATGTGATCTGGAGGAGGAGGAGGAGCTTAAAGCTGCGGTATCGTGTTACACCAAGACTGATAAAGACAGAGTAAATGAGTGAGGCAGAAACTTTTCCAAACCAAAGCAATAAATCTCTAGGCAACAAAGTTCACAAAGTTATATTGGCCTTATGAGGGAAGCATGTAGATGTGGAGGAACAGGGTTAACAATGAGAGGAAAAGAATGCACTGTAAACATAAGAATATAAAACATAACTGGTGAATGACTGTGTACAGTGTACTCAATGATGGAATGACGCAAAAGAATCCTGGTTTAGTAGCCTGCAGTATTTGTGCTAAAGAAATGCCATTGTCTTCTATGTGTTGATCCCAGGCCTAAACACTAAATGAATAAAGAGGATTGCACTAGGAATGGCATCTGATATTAAAAAAAAAGTTGATTTTATTACTACATAATAGCTTTATACTTAAACAACAAATGCATGCTTTCTTCATCTCTTATCCCATGTACCTCCAGCCCAAACTCCGCCCCCAAAACACAATTTTACTATGACATAAGTAAAATGGCTGTAGACCTGTCAATGAAAAAGCCCAAAGCTGATCACTGACAAATACATTTTTTGCACGACCTCAGTAAGAAGGATGCACAAAGAAAGGAAGGAAGACGATGAAGTAAGTCTGGACAGAGAGCCAGTGTGTGACTTTGCTGCATCTGAAAAAGGAAAAGAGTAGCGGCATTGTCCTATTGACAGCTATCTGTGTGAATAGGAAGCCGCTTGTGGAGTGTCCCGCTGGACCTGACCAAAAGGGCTGGAGCGAATCAAGATGGCTCAGTCAGTGCATCTGTGGACCAAATGTGAACGCCAAAACCAAGAGCATCCAAAGCCCTATTTAAGGACTCGGCGAGGACTTACGAGACCGCGCCGTTACGGTCCAACGTGTGTCTGAGAGCTGAGGCGATCTGACAGATGATTAATTTTTCAGGGAGATTAGAGACACATGGAGCAGGAGAGGAGAGGGGGGTGTTTGGGAGAGCAAGGCCGGAGCCAATGGGGACTAGCGAGAGTAGAGCCAAAGGAAAAAGTTGTGCCGACAAGTTCAAGATCACAGTTGTTCATCTATATGAAAATCTCAATCTGGATGTAAGAATGTGACAAAAAGGGAATGAGAGAGAGAGGGTGTGCGGGTGGGGGTATTTGGGCCAGTGAGTATGGTGTGGGTGAGATGACTTCTAAATGTCCATAGCTTTAAAGATTTGGTCAAGACACACAGCAGGGGGTTGCCCTCAGTGATCTCTGAATAAATGAAAGGACAAAAGTTACTACAAAGACTTGGAGAACTGTCAAGTCATTTGCCCTATATCAGCTTTCAAGTTTTTAAGGTTAACTGCTCAAAATGAATGATTTTGAACAACATCTTTCTTCACAATCGAAAGAAATCTCTGACAGTTAGTGAAGCTGGGGACCTGCCTATCTTTGGGCCAATAGGCAAGATTTAGCGGTGCAAAATTAAATCCAGTCTTGGCACAACACACTCTTCTGCTGCAATAGTTGGAACGAGGGGGGAAAATGAAAACATGCATTTTTGAGTTTATCCAGTGTTTAGCAAAAGGAGCCAAAATTGGTTCAACACTGCAGACTCCGGGGGATCTGACTGTGGCCACACGCAAGGACGCAACTATTTAGGTTTACAGTCGATTTTCAAACTTCCTGATACTACTTGATACTTATCTAACAAGTCAAGCCTACCCTTGATTCCCTGCATGTTACAACCACACCCACAGTCTTATCCGTATGCTTAAAGTGTAATTAAAGAAGGCAAAACATTCACATTCAGAGCAGAGATCCACTTTGGAGAGAAGCACAGCCCATAGTGGCCAACTGTGAAAACATCTTTTAAGTCAGGCCTGGAATAGACTCAAGTATTTTGTCTGTTGTTTCTATTTTCAGCAGATCATTGGCCTGTGTTCGTGTGGCGCAGAAAACAAAACAGAAATTGAAGTGGTCTTATTTGACAAGTACAACAGAAGCCCTAAATGAGGAAAATGGTTTTATACGCTGTCATTACAAACGGGTGGGGTATGTAATTGTTTTGCTGAAGTCAATTAAGACTAACTGTTTTAGCAGAGTCCTGACGAGAACACTCTACACTAGTCAAAAGTGAGTCAAAATGAAAACTTCAAACAGCAGAGCACTCTCAGGAAAAATACAAGCTTTTTGGAGATCCGCTCCCTAATGTGTCAGCTCGGAGTCTTCATCAGATCATGTTCTTTCTTCAGATCACAGGAAATAAAAACTAAACAGATTAAACCAGGGCGAAAGTGGATTAGAGTGTCATTGTTATTATATGTTTGGCTTCATGTGATTGGAATACAGATTATGCACTGATACCTCAATAGTTTAGTATTTTTGAGTAGGACCCCAGGAAGAGTAGCTGTCAATTTGGTGACAGCTAATGGGGATCCAAATAGCAGGGGATACTATTACGATTGCAAAATACAGCACTGTGAGAACCTTTGATCATTTTATTTGTCTTAAAGAGACTTTTTTAAACAATATTTGGAAGTGAACTTAAAGATGACAGCGTTGTTAAAGGTGCACTAGATCTCTTCTGAAGGAGGGTCTTCCACCTGCTTGTTTCCACTGAAATATTATTGCTTTAAATATTCCACAGTATGGCATTAAATGTATTCATCACCTTGGAGGCAACCCTCCTCACAGTAAGAAAACTGTTTTGCAAAGTTATTTTTAAGTAATATAAAGATCTGTTATTGAATAAATGTAACCTAGATAACTTTAATGCCATACTGTGGAACACCAGGGAAAGCAATAACATCTCAATAGAGACAAGCAAGTGTGGGACCCACACTTGTCGATCCCATCAGAAAAGTTACACAGTGTACCTTTAATGTTCTAGGTAAACAGAGACATTAAGAGCTGTCAGACCTCTCTCAACAAAAGCCCCTGTCATTAGAGGCCGAAATTCTATCTGCAGCGTCCCCTTAGCCATGGGAACAGGCAGAGGGAGAAGGGAGAGCCAAGAGCAGGGCCCACAACATGAGACCCAAACAGAGTCTATGAGGTCTTTAAGCACCACTGCACTGGACTGGTCTGGACTAAGACACCCAACAGACAGACAAAGAGGTCAGCATATATGCCATAGTGTAATCCCTTTGAAAAGTATGGCCCTATTTATAAAGTGAAGGATCTCCCGGCCTCTTGCTCCGCTAATGTAGGGCAGTATGAGGGCATTAAGCAGGAGGAGGGGCAGATTAGCACCATCCCATCACAGCTGTAGCAGTGAATCTACAGTATATAAGTCGCCCCCCTCAGTGGCCTGTTGTGCACCACCCCACCCACACCCCCTAACCCCGAGGGCAGACAGAACAGGCTCTGCCTGATGACACGGTCGCGGGACAAGCGCAGTAAGCCTGACCTATTCAAACTGACACATATTGAACGGCTGGGTGCGATGATCTGAAAATGACTTTGCTGCAATAAACTGTTAGTGCTGCATTCGTATTTTATAACTGTCAAAATCATTTATGGAGAAAAATGTTTGAGACAGATTTAAACAGGCTTTGACTGACCAATTCAAGTAGCAATATGCTGAATCACACATATTAAAGCAATATATTTTAAAAGGATTACTGTGTTTCGGATTAGTCCCAGATATGTTCTGCTAATTTTATTTTATTAATTTAGTAGGTCAACAATAGCTGTTACTGAAATCATTGTGTAGAAAATCGGTAGAGACTGGTATAGAAACCTCATACAATTTGGTATGTGGTGTCTGCCACAAGGTTTGATAATTTGCAATTAAATACCTGGAAAGAGCAGTGACAAGTCTGAACACCACAGAACTATCTACTAATAGACAGGCCCATCTCGCAACAATAATCAACAGCTTGTTTTGAGGTTTACACTGAGGAAAATAATTAATACATGCGTTTATTATGAATGTACATTAGATTAGTTTGAGAAGGTGCGTTTAAAGCTCTAGAAATAAGACAACAGTCTCCCTTTCACCTGCCTCATGCATGCGCACCATACACGCGCAGCAGAGACACACTTTGTCACTGCGACTATTGACAAATGGCGAGTGCGCGCACTCATACTTCACTCAAAGGTTGCATTGAGTTTTCTGAGTGAGTTCGGACAGTTAATGTAGGTCCATTGTAACGCAAATGAACAAGAAACCAGTTTGTTCTATCAAACTGAGAGCTTCACTTCGCTCAATGAGCCGAACAGCCCTGACCGTAGTAAGGCATGCGGAAATGACAACGACCAAGTTGTAGCATAAAGATTCAAACCAGGTAACTAGAATTGTCTCGTATAAAACCAGCATACGAATATAGTTCAACAAAAACAGCTACTAGTTACATTCAAAACAACGTGCGCACTTTCTTTTACGCAAAACCAAACGCGGTTTAAAACGTGTTGTGTAAGGCACAGTACAGAAAAAGTCGGCTACGTACCTGTTAAAAACGCGTAATGCCGTTGTGCTATCCCACGTCTGCGTTGTTTTTTCGGTCGTTGTACTTTTCTTCTGAGTTCACTCCGCTCCCACCACAGCTGCTGCGGACAGTCCTATGAACAAAAATGAGTAAAACAAGCGTCACGTCGGTCGTAACTCCGCCCCCCTCCAGTCGACCCCACCCTTCTGTACTGCCACAGCGAAGGGGCGCTCCTTCTATTGTTGGAAATAACTAGTTGAATTTGAGAAGGTGAAACCAACAGCAAACAAAACACATGTAAGAAAATCATTTGAGACTGTTAAATAAATAAAAGGCGCTATATTTTTTGTAATAAAACTCCAGTGTCATGTTGCGTTCATGTTTCAGTCCACTTTTGTTTTCCTGTTTCATTCAACTTTAGAATGCTTCAAAAGGCACGAGCTCACGCATTTGTCAAGGTGGTGCGTTTCATAAAGGCTCTAGTGCAGCAGCCATTTTGTGCACCTGCATGACGCACAGCCGCACCTTTATCTCATGTCGAAACCAGTCGCACCATGAGTCACTGCAGCCAGGAAGCACTCGCCAACACTCTTCCATGTAAAAGGAGGCTCGCACTAAAAGGCGTGATCTCACACCACTCACATTTACACAAAGATTATGATTTAACAATGATAATAAGACAAAATACATCTTTCTGAATAGATAGACCAATGTGTCATTCAATTTGACAACGATCTGTGCTTATTTTCACGTCTCAATAGGTGCGTAGTGTACCATACTTGAAGCAATGCTGGACCACTTATTACACATTTTGTCAAACATGGACTAATGCACAAAAAAGCTTGTGAAAAGGCTTCAGACCTTATTAACAATGTTGTGTGAATGTGTGCTGCCTGTGGGGTTGTTTTTATTAGGTTATGCATTATAGTCGTGAGGACCCCCAGGCTACATCTCCACTCAAGACTATCCCCCTGATGTTTTCAGCTGAAGCAGTTTTGGTGGCCTCCCAGGTCTCTGTTTAGTTGACACATGGGGTTAATGGACATGAATGGGGCTTTTGTGTTAAAACAGACGTCTATTTACTGTAGCCAGGAGAAAAACACCATAAGACCACATACAGTACAGGCCTAATTCTAGTCAATATAATCACATTTTATATGTTCAGTTTATTCAAATTCAATTTAATAGTAGTATGCACATGTCCAGAAATATTGAAGGCTGCCCGTGCGTGTGTTAAGTGGACCTTAAAATATTCACATCCGAATGCTCACCAATTCAAGTAGGCCACCCATTATGGAGATGTGACTCATTTAAAAATATATATTCTAACTTCTTGTATTCATATTTAATGCAGTCAAATAAGATGGTTCACATGAGTTAAAGCAGCTCACTCTCAACATGTTTTAAGTCCAGCTGTGCTCCAGCAGCTCATGTAGTCTGTCTCACAGTTCAGTATGACTCACATTCCAGAGGAGGACAAACTGATATGAAGTCTCTGCTCCACAATACGGCTCTGTATCTGCCTTTAGTCCCTTGTACCGCACACACACCGCAGGAAATGGGCTCATTGTCCCTGTGAGAGGAAGCCGGCCAAAGCACTGGATACTGGATTGATGGAGACACTATGGTTAATTATTAATCACGACTTACAAATGGAGAACATGAAACACTGTAACTGTTGCCTGGCCATATGATTAATGTTAATGGCCATATGGACAGTAGAGTGGAGTGGAAAAGTTAACAGTCCATATAGCCCTATGTTTTAGACGTATTTGCAACAATGTTGTAATAATGTATTACTCCCCAAGTTCAGCCAAGTGTGTATAACATAGGCTATAGGTCTAGAGTTATAATATAGGCTAGTACTGGAACCAAGGAAAATACTTACATTGATTTATTACATCAATTCTTTAAAAAACAGGCATTTAATTTTGTTTTACGCGTGGAATTAGCCTTTATTACCAGCAGAGGGAGACACAGTCCCACCAGTGGGCTGTGTGTTTTATGTGGGCGCATATTCTCAGTCATATTTGGTTTCTGGACCCTGTGGTGTAAATAGTTGAGTATTTCAAAACACGAGGATGCCTCATGTTCTAGAAATAACATCTACAACCTCAGAGCCAGAACTATAGGGTCTTAATACTGAACTGAACAAACGAAAGGCCTATAACCTAACATCATAGATCCTCAGGATTTATCCAAATAAATTAAAATAAGTGGGCTTTTGTGTATTTTTGAGAGAAAATGTAACGAATATAGTGTGCTCTATCACAAGAGGAATACGGTCTTTAATAGCCTAAGCTTGCCAGAGTAATTTGTAACTTGTTTATTGTTTATTTCATTTGTCAAAACAACAACAAATATCCACGGCGTGTGTGCTCTAAAAGTATCGTTCATGTGACTACTATAAAACCAGGCCAAATGTAGGACAAAATTACCCACAGGGGCAGAACCTGTTCAGTTGTTCAGAATGAAGCCTATAAAGAACAAAGCGTTCAAATTTGAGAATGCAATATCGAGATACATGAGTAATTTAACTATTTACTTTACGCACAAGCCATATGGCAATTTTACAGCAAAAAGAAAATTGGTAAAACGGAACTACATATCCCATGATGCCTTGCTCTGAAGGTGACCAAATAGAACACAGAGCAGACGACCGCTATGACAGCTCCAAGTTTACAGCTGAGAGAAACTCCGCCGAGAAATGCGATCCTAACCAGACATGACTGTTTTTAATGTGTAAGTAAGCGCCTCTTTAGCTTTTTAAAGTATAACTCGTGTGCTTTCATGTCTTTAAATTGTCTTTGTCACTGGGGTTCATTTTTGTCCAAACTTGGTCAGGGAAATTTTCCATGAAGCTTCTGCTACTTCTGGGTGGGATCTGGTAAATGAGCTCCGATGTGGCATGGTCATAACTTTTTTGCTTTGGCATTTGGTCAAAAGACGAGTGACTCGTTTTCAAAAGGAGTTGCATCTCTGCCCGCGTCTGTCCATCTGTTTTTGATGGTGTATCTAACTTTACTAACGCGCACTTGTTGGCTCTGCACTGGAAATCTGTCCTTCAAATTCAACGGCAGCACAGATTTTTGTCAGATTTGAGTATCTATTTTAAATGGTGGTGTACTTGTGTTACATTAGGGATTATTGTTTGTAAAACCGGTTCCTCGCAGATTTCAGTTTTAATTAATCACCAGCAAACTGAACGAGAGGATTTTAGTCCAACAATGGGACTGTGGCAGGAAGGTGCAGCCTCACTACACAAATGTGAGGTGGATAGTGAATGGCACCTTTGTTTTTCATACAGTGTGCATTCAACAGAGAGAGAGATGGAAAACTGGTCAACCTCAAAATACTGAAAATGTGTGTGATATGAATCTGAAAAGTGTCAAGTTGTAGTTAATAGCTAACACGGACTTAAGCATTTCAAGAGGATCATCAGAAGGAAGCAAATGGCCTACTTTTTATTTAAAGTATTTTACTTTGACATAGTTAAATAATATATACGTTTCACATAAGCTAAACAGTCAACCGTTGTAAGTCATTGCTGTAGATGCAGTTTTCAAGGTCAACACCAGACTAACAATTACATTTAATACCACCTCTGAGCAGCCCAAAGGAGCAGGAAGTGAGTCAGTCTCCATCTGTGTTCTACTGTGTTTGGGATATCCTTTACAGCAAGACAAACAGAGGTCACAAATGAATAAGAAAATATTTTGAATAGTTACTATATCAAATGTTTCTGTACTTTTAAAAATGTAACATTAGACAATGGTGTAATCAATATGACTGATTGTGATTGATATTATGATATGCTGTGCTGTCAGTAAAATGAGCTTTGTTGGGGGTTGGTGAGTCCTTTGATTTTTGTATGTCTTGGGGTTGATTGAATTTGTTGCCAGATTGAACACATGGATGGATTTAAAACAGGATCTGTTATGTCCAATGAGGTTCGTTTGATCTTCCGGTAATTACAGATGCTTGTGTCTCAGACCGAGGTTTAGTTAGTTTTCGACTGCTCACTAGCGCTCGTGATGTTGCTGTGACATGTCTGGTCAGCTGATTTAAAGAGGTTTTGGCGCCGCCTTCCTACCGGTGGAGGCAGGACAACAGCGCCATCATCATTTTGATTACCTCCTTAATTCAGCAACGATGTTTGTTGTCCTCTGTCCTAATAACATTTGCTTCGTCCCAGTCCATGTGGTTCTCTCTTTTGCAGTGGTCAGAAATGGCCGATTTGAGTTGCTCCTGTTCTGCTTTGTGTTTTGTTCCTCGTGTGCACGCCTTCGCCGTTTCCTTCTCACATTCTGGAGGAATGTGAGAACATTCTATGTTCCTTCTTCCATGTACTGAAAGCCCTTCCTGTTTCCCCTTTATGTTTTGTTGCAAGACATGGTATTTTGTATATGACATTACATTTGTGCTTCGGTTCTATTTTGTGTTTTGGGTGGACGAGTAGTTGCCTGAGTTTTCTGTATGGTTTTACTGGTGTGTATATATTGTTTTCTCATTGCCCTCTGCACTTTCTCTGTTATATCCCTAAACTAAACCTTGGTTGAGAAAAAAATCTATTAAAATAGGATCTGTTATGGAATGTTGATTATATTTTTAGTATGTTACCTCTGCTGCTCAAAACAAAACAATCAGTGATACCATCCATAAATAGAATTATGAACTGTCACTATGCAGGACACTCGTGAGTCAGATGTTCTCACTATGCCACGCTGTCTCATGTCTCATAAATAGGACTGAGTAAAGGTGCACTTTGAAAACACTGGAGCATAATTGGAGCATAATAATGAGTGACACATTTAGCTTGTTTCCAAATGTACAATGGTCTGTTTACAAAAATCTAATCTATGCTGTGTTCACATTTGCGCACAAACCACATCAAAACTAGGTTTAGTTCCAGGGTTATGACTAACCCTGGAACTAAACCTGGATTGGACCAGGACAAAACCAGGACTAGAACAGGACTCAAACCGGGACCAAACAAAGACCTGTCCTGTTTATTAAAGTATAATCACAGTCTGTAAATGAGTGACTAGTGCTGTAGGAAAACACACTGACATTGTCACAAAGATCAAACCAGAGTAGATTTGAATAATACTGGCCAATCATGACTCTTTGTAGCTCTGATGCAAATATCTAGTGAGGATATGGCTCAGTGTACTGTCTAAACCCTATACCTGCTGACACAACAATCTCGGCTTCCTTCTAAGTCCCTTTTATCTATCAGTCTTTCTGTCTATGGTACTAATATTTAGTCCTCCAGTCTGCAGCCCTCCCCCTCTCGCCCCGCCTCACTGTTGCTCTTTCTCTGCCTCTCCCAGGACAGGACAAGCTCGGCACGGGACAGACAGAAGCCGGCCGGTGCAGCAACACTACTAGCAAAACTAAAGTATTAACTGGATGAGACAAGCTGATGAAAACAGACCATATCCACGTTCAAGCAGGACATCACATGAGGGATAACTTCTGGATTTGAAGTAAGTGTATTCACTGCATAGGAATATGAATGAGAGGGTTATTCAATGTTATTAGCATAGTAGCATGCTGTTACTTAAGGCTTTGCTTGTGTTTTCTTTGGTCTTTGCGTCATTCACATGTGGTAAGATAAATACGTAGGCTGTTAACCTTCAGTAATATCCAAAAAAGAATATTTATTTTTGGGCCTTGAGTTACATGTAGCTTGTGAATAAACTGCACTTACTACTTATCTTAGAATAGTTTGGTAATGGGTTTTTTCCGCCACATCTGCTTGAGTTACTCATCCTGCTTTAAAATGATAAAGCTACAAATGCTACAGGTCTACATTGGTGTCCAAACCATTTTGTTATGAGTGAGAGGACATGTCGCCTCAGGGGTGTGCTAAAATGATTATCATTGTACTACATTTGATGATACAATATCTCTACTTTAGGCTGCTGTATCCATATATCACCATTAGTATTTTTTGGTATATGTTACACATTTATTTTTGTGATAGTGCTAAATTTTGTTGCTTTAGAGAAAGGGAACTTGTTTATGCAATACACTTATATATTCACTGTTTTGATGATTAAAATGGGTGTGTTTCATAATAAGTTTGTTGTGGTTATGCTTTAACAAAGAAACACTGTTCCTAAAAATACATTGCAGAATATCATGCAACGTGGCAATTACCGCATGTCTCGCAAAAAATTGAAATTCTGTTGTTGTAATGTATTGAATCTTGGGGGACCCACAATTCGATACATTGCTAAGCTATATTCTAAGCTTACATTCAAATAGTTAATAAATTAGTAGTTTTGAATCCATTATTTTGATAACATTTACCTGTATTTCAGTCAGATTGTCATTAATAACTATAGTCTTACTACAGTACAACTTTTGGATAGATGCAACCCCCCTGATGTTCTCATTTTGAATCCATGAGAGATGTACTTTGCCAAAGGTAAACTTGTCATCTTGAATTAAATTGTATTCTCTCCATGGTATGAATAATAGCATTGACACTTTTCTGTTTATTTTGTATTTTGGTTTGGTATTGTTAAGTAATCTTATTTGCGTTCATTAGAGCCTCTTAGAGCTTTGCAACTCAGCACAATATTGAACAATGTGCGTCTTTGTCCTCAGGTTGTCAGGAACATTTCTGCTCCAAAGGCCAAGGTACTGTGTCTTCCAGCAGCACATATAACCCTGTGACAGAGAAGTAGTTGGGAGTAAGTTATAGTTGGATATTTTGGATGCTTTGTTCTTGCCTGTTGAACCACGGGGAGAGGGATTGTAGGGGGAGTGCTGTAGGTTTGGTGACACTTTCTTTTCACTTGGAGGTCCTTTCCAGATTTAGCTCTCCAGTTGTCGGGTTTGCATTCTAGTTTAAAAAAAAACTAAAACATGCGTCCTTACTGTGAGCGGGCATGCATCTCCAAAAACCTGACTCTTGGCCTGAAGTGAGCCTGCTCCTGCTTGTTCCCATGGAAATGTTGTTCCTTTGGCTATAATCTTCCACAGGCATAAAACTTATCTCTATTAAGAATGTTCCAAAGTATTGTTTTACTTTGGAACATGGTTTCGATTAAATCATGCATCTCTGAATAATTATATTTGATTAATCCTGGTATTTATTGTGGAATTGTTAAGCTTTTAAAACTACTCTAAACATAATCATAACATAGTAGTAGAGTTTGCAGTCTGACCCTTTACACGATTACCTGCTCATTTTCTGTTAATTCTCTTTTAGTGCACTAAAATAAATATTAGCTTTCTATGTAGCATGCACCACAAGCTTTGTATTTACTTTGGATCATGATATATTATTTTGAAAGTACACATATTTGACAGTTAACTACTTCAAATACTATACTCATTTATGTATAAGGGTAAAAAATAATCTTGTAAAGGGTTGCTAACACATTCAAACATGTTCCTGCTTTAAAAAAAAAACCTCTAATATCCTAATATAAGTTAATGTTTAATCCTTATTCTTCTTAATGGCAGCTCAGAGAGGTGGCTCCTGCTCACTTCCTTACTTTCCTTACTGTAATAGGCTTCATTTATGGCATCATACGGTCAGTGGCCAGATTAACACATCGATTCAAAGAGACAGGTTTTAGTGGTTGTCTCTGCCTCTCACTGGAAACAACAAATGCCATTACTACTACATTGCATAAAGCATAAAGGTGCACTGTGCACTACAGATCAGATCTGTAGTGAAAATGCAATGCATAAGGTATTTTTGGACAATAAACACACACACACACACACACACACACACACACACACACACACACAAATGGTAGACCCCACATCAGTAAAGAGAGATACATTTATGTTTTTAATATTATATTTGTTTTTTTCTTTATTGCCACATTGTTGATTTAAAGTGGGAGTAGATGGTACTGTGTGCTGTGTAAATGTCACAGTAACTGTAATATGAGCAGATGACTAGTCTGTGTTAGATGGGCCTCAGTGAGAGGACGTCATTTCTCAGATCCATAAATGTCTTGTGATGCAGTGGACAGTGGCTGTAGTGAAGCACATCGCTCCCTTATCTCCACGGCAGCACGTGACCTTTGCCGGGGCACTTCACCCTGGAACTGATTAGGTCCAAACAAAGTGAAGCTCACCTGTAACGGCAGATTAATCGCAAATGAACTTAATTTGCTTAATCAAAACAAACTATAAATTCTTTGCATTAGCGATGTCACAATATAACATTGTAGTGTTACAGTGTAAGAAACCTTACAACTATTGATCACAACTACTGACATAAACAACTGTAAAATTCTTTTTTTTATTCACTTTGTCTATTGAATACTTTCCTCTAGTGTTTGACCAGCTTTATGAAATAAACACTTCTGATTGATAAAGCTAATGTGACCTCACCAGCCAGATAAAAAGGCACTTTATATTCAGCTTTACTTCTTTGGGGTATAGATTAAACAACTTATTTTCCTTTAGAAATTCTCACAATTGTTATGTTTTTGTTGTTGTTACACTTATAGTGTGACCTGAATAATCACAATTATCAATGAATCTACTCATCTTTACATCCATACTTTGCATCTGATTGTGACATATTTAGTTTGTTGTAGTGCTGATAATGATGTGTTGATTTAAACTATTGCTGCTAAATCTTGCCTCAAGCTTCCAGTAGACATGTGTTCCTTTTAAGCCTATGGCAGGCCAGAAGGGCATCTACTGTAAAACATATGCAAATAGTATACAAAAAATGTGGAAATGTGAAAACAATATACGACTGTGTACACGGCTTAGTATTTGTTTCAGAAAGACAAAATGATGTGTTTTATTTTAGTTACAAAGTTCCTAAGCCGCTGCAGAAGTACATTCTTTTGCCCCATGTGCCTCCTATGTGCCCCCTCTTCATCTCCCTTTCACTCCTGTGTGCCTGCACTCACGTACACTGCTCCTGAAGCCATTGTACCAACCTGTGCTACGCTTTAACCACCCCTTACCTATGCGGAGGGCAGGCCTAGTCCAGACTCCAAGGTCAAAGAGTTTTTTATTATCTTGTATTTCATTCTTTTGTAGATGAAGTCTCTGCCATAAACATGTAAATATGTGTTTTGTAAAGTACATTTATCACATTTCAAGTCTGCATTTGTTCCTCATAATGATCTCAAATCCAGGACTAATCTTTGTGTGTATGAAAAGCGTCCTATCCTATTACTCAGTGGACAGTTTTTCCTTTGGCTCCCTGCCTGGCACAGTTAAAGGACAATGATACAAAGGCGAAGGAGAGGGCCAATAAGCATGTCCCTGGTGTAACCCCTAAATGGCTGACAGGGCCTCGCTTGGCTGCATGGTTAACCAGCTCACAGTGTCTCTCGAGCGATAAACATGTGCTAACATTTGGGCTCAATGGAAAGCAAAAGCAAAGATGAAAATACAATCCTAATTATAAAAAGTTGGGACGTTATGAAAACTAAAGATAAGGCAATGATTAGCTTATCAAAATGCTGAAATAGATTTAACAAACTTATCTCCAAAGCTCAGAACATGTTATTCCAAACAATTAACTGTATATAATTTCAAAATGCATTGGTGCCACCCTAACTGCTGTTAGATGCAATGGAACAATAAAACTGTTATTTAAAACATATTTACAAACCGTGGTATCACTGTTTATTTACCTTTTTTTAGCCTGAAATTTAATATAAAAATAAACATGTACTATGTTTCAATGATTAGATGATAGAGGCAGTCTTGGAGTAAGTGCTGAGTTAAATTGGCAGCACGAGACCACTCAGCTGATTGAATGAAGTGTATGCAACACAATGGCCCAAACCCAGCGCTGGGGGGTGTGGACAGCTCTAGATATAGTGTGTGAAGGTAATGGCACTGAAAGGGTTAATTTAATCTGCTGTGTGCATTGTGGAGTGTGCACAGCTGTGTCAGTCCCTCTGTGTCTGTGCACGTGTTTGCTGTAGTGTCACTTGGTGAGAGCCAAGCCTTTGCCCTGCTCTGTCTGCCATGTTTTACTGACTGCAATAACTGCTCTCATGAATCAAGCGTCCTATTACTGAGCTGTAACTCATGACCCCTTGGTGTGATCCTTTCCAGTGTCTTAAATTACTAAATTAAATCTGCCTGAAGCTAAATTTAAGGAAAAAAGTAAACATAGTAAAACATCCAGACCCAGTACTAATGTGTGAGCTCCCTGCTGTATAGTTAATTTTAATTCAAGTCCATGTGGTGGGATGCCTCTAATGTTTCCTCTATTACCTGATCTGAGAAGTGCTGCAGGCCTCAGTAACTCAAGCTGTGTGACCTGAAAACACACACAGTGTTTTGTTTACTGTCTATGGTTCCTCAAACATACACAAGACTGGAAAGAAATTGGATCACATCTTGGCATTATTGGTTTTAGGTGTCTGGATTGTCTGGATTATATTATAATCGTATAATACCATTCACATCAATAGGGTGTAATTAGTTTTAATCATCACTGACAAAAAGGTTTAGTCGACAATTTTTGGATTACTTGAGAACACAGCAGACAGGTCCAGGCAGTCTTCCATTGTAACTTTTGTGCCACCTTTTCACTTATGATAAAAACTAGAAGATAAGACTGTAGCTTCTTATCACAGCCCAGATAATATGTGATCTCATGCATAAGTCTGCACGCGTTAGAGAGGCACAATTTTGGAAAAAAAAAAAAAAAATTAGAGTTGGAAGTTTTGTGATTGCAAGTAGATTTGCCATTTATGTTTAGAAAATAAGAGTGCACATTGTAAACAACTCCAGGAGCATTAACATTTGAGATAAAACTGAAATCTGTACTGTTAAAGGTTTATAGAGGTCTAAACTACAGGTACAACAAGATTTTCTATAAAAAGACGAGATATTTTGTTCTTTGTAAAGGACAGGTAAAGGACAGGCCTATCTTACATTTGCCTTTTTGTCCTCACAGGAGCCCTGGTGTGCTGCCTCCTCTCTGTGACCCCAGGGGCGGTGCTTTACCTCTGGATTTCACACTGACCTCTCCTATCCCGGTCAAACTGTCCCAGCGTACCTCCTCTGTGCCGGGTTGTGCCAGTCCTGTTTCTCCCCTCCCCTGGCCGCATCAGCACTCCCTGGACCCCCACTCGGCCTTCTGCCTCCATGAGGGGCGGGGGCAGGCGGGGGGGGGCGCCCCTTTG
>KN469443.1:5427-17608 GCA_000787095.1 Periophthalmodon schlosseri
TAGCTATTTTACATTTTGCAGTTTAAATAGTTGTGTATGAATGAAAATACATTATAAAATAGTACAGTGTAACAGGATCTTTTATTACATATTTTGGCTACTCTACCCATCTTGTTGCATTGTATTTTGAATTATTAAAATCTGTATCTGTCCAAGGCGCAAATAAATGTCTCCACTTTGATTTCAAGGGTTGACCACTGGAACAATGACAAAGAGAGACTGGTTCTCATCACTGACCGGTAACAGCACTATGGAAATATTTTTGTGTTTGGGTTATTCAGTCATTAACATATTTTAATGATTTTTCCAGGTCTCTTCTGGTCTGTAAATACGACTTCATCAACCTGTTGTGTCAGCAAGTGATCCGAATCTCCCTAAATGCAGTGGACACCATCTCCATTGGGGAGTTTGAATTCCCACCAAAATCTCTTAACAAGTATGTGATTTGAAGATGCACTATGCAACTTTTTGGTGTAGGGTCAGTCTCCATGGAGATCTTATTACTTTTCCCTGGAACATTCCACATTAAATCTTGCATTTATTCAATTACAGGTGTTGTTATTGTTTTACTTTAATGTGGTATTAACTGCTATCACATAACATATTTAGATCACCATGTTACCTTTTATTGTTTTGAAAATGCTATATTCGCTGAAAACACCGCATTAACATGTTTTATAAGTTTCACTTCCGCTTTTGACGATCTGAATTCCCCCTTCCTTTGCTCCCCGCGTTAATTCACTCCCCTTTCAGAGCGCTGTCACGTTACATTGCATGAGTTCCGCTAATGAAACTACTGCACATTGCAACAGGTTTGCTGTATTGTTGTGTGGGAGCATAGATAACATATGCTTGTGGGCTGAGCATTGCACAGAATCTTACAGCTAACCGTAAAGAGGATTCGAATAGGGCCCGAGAGAGTTCGCTAAAATACTTAAACATGTATGGATGACATCTAAAAACCCTTCAGGCATGTTTTTTTTATGAGGGAACAATGTCATAACATGGTAGAAAAAAAAGGCAATTTTGCATAATAACCCCTCTTTAAACAATACATTTGTATTGTTTAATTCATACTGTGAGCAGGTTTGCCTCTGCACAGATCTGACCTGTAACTTGGCCTGGTGGCGTCCCCTTGACTGGGAAGTACAGAATAATATCTGCATTTTTTTAGACAGTTGACTTCAGTCTGGTTACCACTCCCTCTGTCGCATCTTGAGCCAGAACCAAACACAACTGATCAGCTTTGTTTATTTCAGTGACATGTGACAAAGGAGCTCATTGGTCACCTATTATTTTGGACAAAATAACATTTCCTTCACCACTGCAATGTGATATTTTCATCTTTCTTCCTCATTAGCAGCAATATTTGTTTTGATACCAGTGGACCATGGGTGTCCCTGATTGGCTGATCCACCAACAGTGGAGTGGAGTCAATCACGCTCATCTGATCTCTGGGAGAGTCACCGGTGATCAGATTCACATCTTTGTAAAGTTTCGGAGAAGTGTGTATTTTGGATCCCAGTCAAGGTGTCACCTGCTTATCTCATACTGCCATACTGTGGAACATTCAAGGCATTACTTTAAATTTGTTGAAATACATGGAAAAAATCTGTTACAGCCCTACCTTACCCTATGTTATCCCTAAGCAGAAGAGACCAAGCACATGTTAATAGTAACTTGTTTGTGTGTTGCAGGAGAGAAGGGTACGGCGTGCGTGTGCAGTGGGATAAGCGACCTCGAGCCTCCCTCTTAAACCGCTGGAACCCCTGGTCTACAGACATGCCCTACGCCACCTTCACCGAGCACCCCATGGCCCGCGCTGACGAGAAGGTGGCTTCACTCTGCCAGGTACCAAATGTTTATGCCTTATTCAGAGGTGGGTAGTACTCAACAAAACAAAAAGTTACAATGAGTAGTTTTGAGACACCATACTTTTACTCCTACTTAACAGTAACAGTAATATTACACTTACTTGAGTTTTGGTTACCCTTCCCACTATGAGTTACAAGTGGCGTGAAATGATTTGTGTTTCTTGCACCGCCCCTTCAGGTATGAAGGATATTTAGTTTTTCTCATTTTATATTGATTCTTTGAAAATACCAAATGTTGTGCCTTATTTATGGTTTGGGCATTCCATTTACATTGACTTCATATTATAAATCAGACATTATGTGCTGGCAATTATTCTTACTTACTTACTAATTTCCCCAAGTACTTTACTCTTGAGTAATATGTAATTTGAAGCAACTTTCCACCTCTACAGTGCTCTGGTGGCAATGATACTTTGTCTGTGCAACAACAACATTTTTTTGGCATCGACCCACATGACAATGGAGTGTATCAAAGCAGTCCATTGTGCGACATGTCTCTACCATCAAACCATACAATGCAACAAGTTTATGCGTACTCATTTAATGTCAGAGCATTTCTTCTTAATTTCCGACACCGTGCACCCCTTACTGCTGACAAAATTAACTCTGCCACTCAACCTGTTTTTGTTTATTGGTAATGCCATGGTTGTGGCTCCCAAATAACACTGCTTTTCGTGTTTCAACCTCCTTGATCAGCGTGACCACCTCCAGGCTGGTACAGTTCACTTTCTTGTGTGGTTTTCCATCCATCTTGAATTACTTCTGCACCAACATCTCACCTTTTATAAATATGCAAAACATGTCGAGGCAATTTGCATGTCCAAATAAGGTTAGAACGGGTGTGCCCGGGGGAGGGAGGGATCCTCTACACTCATGGGTAAGGTAGACTGGCATTTATGAATGGCAGATGGCATTCAGCTGTGTGTGCAGGGTTTTATAAATCTTGTTTCTGCACTTGAAGTTTGTTTTACCCGTACATACTCTTTCAACACACTCTTATAAACTTAAAGATGAGGCCCCAGATCTGTGGAGAGGCGACTCCACTCACTATTAGATGCATGTTTTTCACTTCACTTTTCTTGCAAAATAAACACCTGTAATTATATCATTGCATTCTATGCAAAGCAATTCTCCATGGAGAAAAGTTGGTTCTATTCATTTTTGTTTCATTTTTATCAACTGTCAAAAAAAAGTACCTGTACACTACTACTACTACTTTTAAATTATTATTTTTTCAAACAAAATATTACATTCCAATAATATATTAGTTGACAGTGATAGTTGCAGTTGTTAACCCTTGGTTGTTTTTATGCATTTGCACATGATAGTTTGTCTCTGATAATGGTGTCGCTGGTGCAGGTCTTGTAAATGGCTCTGTGAACAATGGACCAATGCTTCTTTGCTGAATGCCTGAGAGAGCTCCATAAATCTATAAGCGTCTATAGTCAAGTCTTTGTCTATGAAGATGTGTCTTATTTTAAACTGGCAACTCCCTACCTTAGGCATAATACTGTGGCCTAGATAAAAAAAAATAAATACATAGAATAAAAAAAGCAGTCAATTTGTAAAAAAATGTGTATTGTCTAATTCAAGGGGGAAAAACATAATATTGTAAAAGTACCAAATGAAATGCACAAAAAACATCTGACTTTGTAAAACCACTATTTATTGAGTTGTTTTTTTTTTTTTTTTTTTTCAATAAAATATAGTTAATGAAACATTTGCTAAAATATATTATCAACAGAAAATATTAATTTACCTAACAATACAACATCACAGAATACAATTTTACTATATATTTCTTCTTTCTTATTATTTTTTATAACAACTTCTTATGTTTTCTCTTTGTTTTCCAATTTTTATAGTTTGGTATGATTGACATGTTCAAAACACACCTAAATATATCATTTAGAGACACAGACATGAGCAACAACATATAAAATATACAAGATATGCAACAAGAAACACTGTAAATGTAAATGAAGTAAATAAATGGAAAAAAAAAAAAACAAACGTCTAAGTGTTTTTGTAGGTTGATGTAATTTGCACTCTTGGCTCATGCCACTAGATGTCACCATCCACTAGATGTCCCCAAGTTGTGCACTTGTTATGTCAGATTTTATTATACATATAAACACAAGTATAATATTGGCTAATATTTCTATACATTTTATGTGTACTAGGGATGCACCATGTGAGAAATTATGTGAAATTCACTAACTTTGTCTAATCTTGTCTTAATGATATTGCAATATTTCAACACATGTAAAAGCATAGCAGTCCAGTTAAATTCAAACAAAAACGTAAAAAAGAATATAATTTACTTGTGTCACTATAAAAACTTAACAGTTTTTTTTTTGTTTTTTTTTTACATAAAACAACTGTAAATCTGTCAATGAAGAACTTTAGTGTTATCTGCAATATTTCTTTTCATGCAATTATAGATATTGTGTTAACCAATATTGCACAATTCTTGTATGTACACAAATGTACTCGACTGTTTATGAAAAATAATCACTCTTGACTGAAATAACTAAAAGCTATGAAAAATCTTAGGGGATGCAGTGTGGGGAAACTACTGTATTTTTATTTATTTATTTTTAGCTTGATAACTTCCGTGGCCAGCTGGTCCAGGCAGTGAAGAGGGCGCACAAGGAGAACCCGATCCCCGGCCGGGCTAACGGGGTCCTGATCCTGGAGCGACCGCTGCTCATTGAGACCTACGTGGGCCTTATGTCCTTCATCAACAATGAAGCCAAACTAGGTTACTCCATGACCCGCGGCAAGATCGGCTTTTAAGCACAGCAACACAACCTGTCTGTGGTCAGGTTAAGCAATAGGATAAAGATGCACTATGCAACATTTCTTGTGGAGGATCCACCTTGTTTGTCTCCATGGAGGTGTTATTGCTTTGTCTGGAATGTTACACAGTATGGCCATAAACTGTATTTCCATGGACACGAGCAGGTGAAGCTATCAGGCCAAGTTACAGGTCAAGTCTGTGTAAAGGCAAGCCCACTCACAGTAAGAATGCATGTTTTTCAAGTTATTTCTTAGCAATGCAAACACCTGTACCTGAATAAAGGCCAGAGAGATACCTTTAATGCCATACTGTGGAACATTCCAGGTAAAGCAATAATATCTCCATGGAGACAAGCAGGTGGCAGACCCCTCACCAGAAAAGTTAAGTAATGCTTCTTTAATTCTGCGTTAGGGATTGGCTTCACAAACTTGCTATTATAAGAGTTAATCTAAACTCTGAGTCTGTTACCATGGTTACTGAACTCTGTGAAGATTCTAGGGGCAGGAATACAACAACATTCACAGTTTTGTTTTATATGCTGCGTTCATGTGGTCCTTGGGAATTTGAAAAAAATGTTGCAAATAGAGCTGCTAAACTGGGCAATACCTGGAGGACTAAAGAAGAGAGTGAGAGAGGAGGAGGGGCAGGTCTGGAGGTATAAGGAACAGTGTGATTGGTTGAAGTATCCATACTTCAAACTCGGCCCCTACAGCCAGGTGTTTGTAATCAAGGCAGTCTTGCATAATGTCACCAACTACCTGAAATAGCCACTGGAGCCAGGACACACCCATTTTTATACATTTTTGACCACAAAGCTGCAAATTTACCTAGTTTGCACTTCAATTGCCAAAAAAAAAAAAAGGACGAGCAACAGTAGATAATTCTAGTAAAACACCATACTATATAGTTATAGTAGCAAAACAAAAACAAAAAAATCTAGTGTTTAGTTCCACTTTGACTAAACATTACTATACATTTACTGGATGCATGGATCTATAATACTTACATTTTATTGTCAGTTGTCCATATCATAGAGCAACAGATTTGCACAGGAAAGAGTTTAGTTTAGCTAGCTGGTTAACGTTACAGCTGTATTAAAGTAAACAATTAACATCTAGCTTTTGAGAAGACTAACAACAACAAATCTTACAGGTTAGCTCTATTAAATGTTGTTAACAAATGTTGTTATGAGTGAATGACCAATGTGAAGATGAAAACACGTGAATGCAAACAGTCAGACATCTCATCCTGGACTCCCAAGGACCACATGAACACAGCGATAGTTCAGGTTATCAGTCAATTTCTTTTAACATTTCTAAACAAATGGATTGTTTTTCTATTATTTATACGTAGCCTATGGTCATTTATGTTGTATGGATTTATTATTAAATTACTCAATTTCAGATTACAAGACATAAAATGTCTACCATACAATGTGGAATATTCTGCTCATAGATGGTGGAAGAGACAAGTCACATCCAGTGGTGAGAGAATGCATGAAATGGTCAGTCTTGTTCAGTTTTAGGTATCCATAATGATTTTACCGACCATCTGCTAAAGTAAAGGAAACTGTCCAAATCTTAGATGATGGGAGCTTAATGTGGACATCCACATCTGGTTCCAGATCAAAAGTTTAAAATTGTACACATTTTTACACATGGAATTTTGCCATTACCTACCCTTCCCGAGGCATTTCAAACTCTTAATCTATCCATCTTCCACTTCTCCAGGGCAGCAGTTTAAGTGGGGACTCCCAGACTTCCCTCACCCTCCAGCTCCTCTGGGGGGATCCCAAGGCGTTCCCAGAGCAATGTCTCTACTCTGAGCTTCTCAAACCCTTAATATTAAAATTATTATTTTGCAAGAAAATTGCACACGTTTAACTAAATGTTTCCCCTAACAACAGTGCAAAAAAATTCGTACGTGAAATTAATTAGTTTCACCCTCCATGTCGCTATATTTGTAATACTACTACTTTTATGCAACCAAAGGATTTTTTCATGTTGTTGATGCTATGTCAATGGATGTGTCCTGCATGGGGTGACTGCATGAGCGCTTTAAAAGGATGTGCACTTTTGTATGTCTATTATTTTAGTGTATTAAAACTACATTTATGGTTATGTTTAAATAGCTATGTATTGTATGGATTTATCACTATTAAAAGTATGTTGACGTTTTTGTTGCCTAGTTTTTGGATAATAAATGCCAACATTTTTGCGTCCTATACATATAATTTTTTCTTATAACGTTCTTTTTTTGTCAATGAATTTTAATTGATACTTTGCAGTGACATCATGCTGTGTTACCATGGTGACACAATGCACACATTAGCAACATACCCTGATAAGTTTTTAGATGGTCTCAAGAAAAAATACAAAATGGATTTAAAGTACACATTTTCAGTAGCCTAGTGGCCTAGTAGTGACCAATACAAGCATTCATGGTCCTGTTTAGGTGTTTGATGTTCAACAAAAATGTAATGCTAGCTTGGGACTCTAACGTTATTTAAGAGGGATTTGTTTAACAGCACAAATCAGCTCACCTGTTGTAGTTCAAACAAAGTCCATTTTTATGGAGATTGTTAAAACAAAACTCAGACTAAAGTCTAATTTGAGTAGCAAAGCTTCAGCCTCCAGTTAGCTTCATGAGCTTGCTGCAGTATAGCAATAGGCTGCATTCACATTCTAGAATTTCTTGTTATAATCTGAGACGGTGGGCAAGGGCCTATGTAACACTATGGGAGATTCACTACTTTTGAAAGAAATATCTACACAAACGTTGAACCTTATCATTTGTTTTGGGATTGAGTCCACAATTTTCCATATTAATCTTATGCCTTAAAGTCCTTTCAACTGACAACAATCATATCTTTGGTGTTGAATAATGGCACAGCTTTCTGAGATTATGAAAATAATTTAACTTTTATACTTTTATACTCTGTGCCAGTTTTTGTTTCATGTGCACAAGCCCAGTAATTACAGAGATATTAACTAACCATAAACCAACAAATCTGCAATCGGACAGTTAAATAGCAAATTCCACCATAGAATTCTGACCTGTCCTCCAGCTCAGTTTTAGCTATAGGGATTCTACAGTGTGATGTCACGTGAACCCAACCTATTAAAAATAATTAAAACATTATGATTAGTGATAAGCTCCGCAATTGGTGTGTTCCAATTTAATTATAGATGACTTATTCTTAATATTATTTGGGCATTTTAGCAGCAGTATTTCAATTTGATTTTGAAGACAAAATACAAAATCAACATAGCAAACCATGCATTTTATTCAATCAATTCATATAAATAAATGCAAAATTAAGTGCAATAGAAACTACAAAACTATATTGTCACAAGGTATCATTTGAACATTCACTTTCAAAATACTTAAGTGGAATGTTTTGAAGTTATTTTAAGTTGTAAAAATAGGAAGCCCCTAGTTACCTGCACAGGGGAGTTTTGGTCAGAATGTATTTATAGTTCTAACAAACAGATCACAGTACAGTGTCATTGCTCATATACATTCTACATTGAGTCCATATTGACGTGCTCTACTGCTAGTCCTGTTGGGTCTCCATGTAGCACAGGCAGAGCTGGTCCTTCCCCAGGATGATGAGAGAGTCTCCACTGCTATGCCAGCTCAGGGACTGTACCTGGAAACCACCTGCCACCAAAAAGAGGAATCAGAGTACAGATTTACTCAAGTAAATGAGTGTTGAGATGAGTGTTGTCAGGTCCAAGGAAGCAAAAAGGGGTAGTTTTAGTCAGGGCTATTGAACAGGACCTTAGTGACACGCACTGGATCTGTCAAGTGTGGTTTGTTTCACTCAAATGAGCATGTGACTGGTGTAACCCAGACACCAGTTCTGTGGGTGCTGCAATAATATTTTTTAAACGTGTGTAACACAGAAGAAAGGTTTTCAGGGTGTTTAGAGTCAATGTGTTTGAAGAAGATTTTTCTCTGGAGAGAAATGGACATTGAACGTGCACTCTGGGCTCAAACCTGTCTATCGTGGCACTGGACATTAGTGCCCACACAGTGTTCCTTACGTCACTTAGACTTTACCCCCTGCTCCACCACCCCACTAGTTCAACGATGTAAATAATAAAACGGAGGATCAAGAGTATTAGTAAGAAAATGCAATTATTGGCAGATTTCAGACACATTACCTTCTGCTGGCACTTGCACAGCCACGCAGCCAGCTGGGGACCACAGGAAGAGTTTGGCGTTGCCAGTGCACAGGGCGAGGCGTGGCTGTTGGGGGTCCCATTGGAAACAGCGCACAGGGGCTGTCTGCTCCAGAACCGCTGCAGAGCTCATCTGCTGCATGTCCCACACCCACACCACACAGGGCATACTGTCTACACACAGGAAGAAAGACACAAGGAACAGTTACAATCAGCTAAAAATGTGAGGAACTAGGGCTGTCAAAAGTATCAGAAATCAGATACTAATCAATACTAAAACTGATCAAAAAAAAAAAAAAAATCACATTCACAGAGCAGAAATGAACCTTTTCTGAATAGCTTTCAAATGATCTTGAGCTGTATCACAACTAGTGTAAGACCACATAGACTACTGAATAGCTTCAAATGATCTTGAGCTGTATCACAACTAGTGTAAGACGACATAGACTAGTATACGCCCATGGATCACTATGGAACCTGCCGGAATGAGTAAGGAATTACACAGATATAAGGCCACGTGGTAATGGTACCATTACCAGGTGGCATTATGTCTGTGTGATTCCTCAGTCATTCTGGTAATGGTAAATGTTTTAATGTTGAAAGTCACATTCTACTGTCTAAATAAAGAGTGTCTTTGTAGTCATTGTGGTATTGGAATTGGGATTGAATACCAAGTCTATTCCTTAGTATTGAAATCAAGTTTGAAATGTTAATATCATGACAAAACTATATGGAACTAGAATGGTTGTGTGACTATTGGGATGTTGAATTTACCCTTATTTTGTTGGAAATAACATCACAAATGTTTTGGAACCTTGGCCGAAATTTAAATTTTATTAGTAGTCTGCACTAAATGGTTTTAAGTGCTTCATCTGTTTCCACTATGATTGGTTAAATGCACCTGTCACTCACTGAGGCTGGAGTTCTAACACAGGAAAAGTGTATTTAGCCTCAGTACAGGACTCAGCACCTGGAGACATGAACCCTCAACACAATGTGATAGTATTGTCCTATCCAGTCTAGTGCAGTCCAGTCTGGGTATGCTTCCGTTGTAGGAAGTATTATACCTCTGCTGATGTAGGCCAAAGCAACAAGGACAGAGCTGGCAATTTGTCTATCAAGCACTGAATCATAGTATCTCTGCAGATTGCAAGACTGTGGGTGGGTGAACCCTCTACCACACTATGCACCCCACTAGCATTGAGCCACTCTTACCCAACTGCATTTACCGTTTTTAGTAGCCAAGTAGCGGCTGTCAGAGCTGAATGCCAGACTGGAGATGCCAATCTTGGGGTTGGCGCGCTCTGGGTCTGGTTTAACCACAGGGAGATGTATGGGCACAGGAGATATCTCATCTGCAGAGGGCAACAGTGGTAAGGATCAAGCAGGTGCATCTTAAAGCTATTGGGTATTAACTGCTAACACATAACATATTTAGATCACCATGTTAACTTTTATTATTTTGAAAATTCTATATTTGCCAAAAACAACACATTAACATGTTTTAAAAGTTTTCACTTTCGTTTTCCACGTTCTGAAGGGGGAGGGTAAAGGGAGGGGGGGGACTCACAGTGACATCACCACACAATCAGCGTGCATCCTGCTAATGAAACTAATGCACATCGCATCAGGTGTGTGAAGTTGCTGTGTACAGTTTTGTATCATGTTTTTGTATCTGTGTAATCCTTCAGTCGTCCAGGTCTGATCCATCGCCGCTTCTTCAGTTCTGGTCAGATTGCTGGTGGCCACTGCCTTATGTCTACCTGAAGGGAGGAGCTAACTACACTGAAACTCAAAACCTATTTGGGTCTGAGGATGGAGTTATAGATAGGGGATGCCCTGTCTATAACTCCATCCTCAGACCCAAATAGGTTTTGAGTTTCAGTGTAGTTAGCTCCTCCCTTCAGGTAGACATAAGGCAGTGGCCAGCAAAATAAAGAAAACTGAGAGAACAATAGGGCTAGCCTGGATGCTAAAAGGTGTGAAATCACTCACTGATGGCTTGAATGACTATGCTAAGTAGGACTCAGGCACACTGCACACTTAGAGTAGCACAATAGACCTAGCCTACAAACAGAAACCTGTAAACAATAGGTTTTCAGTTTCAGTGTAGTTAGCTCCTCCCAGGTAGATATAAGGCAATGTCCACCAGTAATCTGACCAGAACTGAAGAAGCGGCTTGGATAAGCAGCAAAACGTCTTCACTCCTACAACATTTTGTCCAGTTGACAGATTTTATTTTTCTTTTGTGATGCTTTTGTATATTTATCGAGAATTATTGTGTGGGACCATGAATGACATAGCCTTGTGTGCGGAGTCTTGTACAGGCACGTACCACTAACCATAAGGAGGGTTCGAATAGGGTCCGGGAGAGATCGCTAAATTACTGAAACATACATGGATGACATCTAAAACCTCTTCAGGCATGTTTTTGATGAGGGATTATAACATAAATTATAACATATATGGTAGGAAGCTCAAAAAATATGTATTTTGCATTATACCCCCTCTTTAAAGAAGACATATTATGCTTCTGTGTGCTATACAATTACAGTCTATGAAACCAGTGGATTATTAGTTTATATTTTGGACATTTAAAATTGCTGTATTGATCTATAACCTCTTAATAAAAGCAATAAGTCATACAAAGTGTCAGGCGCCCAGACCATGCGGTCTTCCCTACCTGTGGATAGCTGCAGATCACACTAGCAAGTAGCCAAATCCTACGTTTATCACCAGTTAAGAAGAAAATGCAGAGTATGGAATTTTTAGAACAATGGTGTCTTGAAGGCTGGAGAATTAGTGATCACTCTAAATACAACTCTGAGTGATAAGGAAAAATCATTATAATATAGTTGAAAGCTCTTAAGCTCTTATGCATTTTTGCATAATATGTCCCCTTTAGGTTAAAAAAGTAATAATGATGTGCGCACATTTGCTCTGCGTGCTGAAGAGAGTGGAGCTCATGGAGATATTGTGGATGGACAGGTCTTCACTCACAGCTGGCCGTCTCTCCACCTCCTTATACACAACCTTCACACACATGCATAAAATAAGCATTAGAGGTGTCATTATTTGGGTCATATTTTCTGAACATTGTGTACATTTTTGCTAATAGTTCTTACAGCTTTTGTGTTGTTAATTGTTGAAGGGTGCTCGAATTGTGCAATTTTCTTCCACGTAATGTGATTGAGGATTCGCACCTGAGGCAAGGAAAAACACACTTATTAGGAAGGAACCATATGTAAGATTTTAAATTCCATAAACATTTCCCAACTGTGTCTCCAGATATGAGCTACAGTGGGGCAAAAAAGTAT
>KN469444.1:9528-26928 GCA_000787095.1 Periophthalmodon schlosseri
AGAGTGTTTCAGGAGCATGAGACATCATTTTCACACATGGATTGGCCACCACAGAGTCCAGACCTTAACCCCATTGAGAATCTTTGGGATGTGCTGGAGAAGGCTTTGCGCCTCGGTCAGACTCTACCATCATCAATGCGAGATCTTGGTGAAAAATTAATGCAACACTGGACGGAAATAAATCTTGTGACATTGCAGAAGCTCATCGAAACAATGTCACAGCGAAATTGTGCCGTAATCAAAGCTAAACGATCCAACGAAATATTAGAGTGTGTGACCTTTTTTTTTGGCCAGGCAGTGTAAGAACACAAAACTGAAAGAGTACTGTGACCTACCATACACCCAACCAATGCAAATAGATTCCAGTATGGCAAAAAAGACCAATGGGATACCACTGCAGGCGTAGTAGTCAAACAGCTGGAAGATATACAGTCCACCCTAGAGTAAAGAAACCAACCAAATCAAATGTATACTTTAAGTTACCGCTACTTCAAATATTTAATGAGTCTAATCCCACCTCAGTGACCATACACAGGCCAATTGCAAAAGACACAGCACAGATTCCCAGCAGAAGCAGCTTACGGTGGTGACCAGTGAAAAAGTAGGATGGGTACATGTCGGATATGGATGTCACCAAGCCCTCCAGATACACAAACTAGGAAATCAAAGGAGTTCACTTTATTTACAGTAAGAAATGCACTTTAAAGGCGCACTATGTAACTTGTGTGATGGAGGGTCCGTCTGCCTGTCCATGACTGAATTGTTCCACAGTATGGTGTTTAATCCCATGGTTAAATAATAATAAGTTTAATTTTACTGGTGAAGATTCCAGGCAACACAATAACATCTCCAAGGAGACAAGCACCTAGCACACTCTCCACAGAAAAGTTACACAGTGTACTTTTAAAATATGTCAGAAACCTCCATCTCTGCCAAAAGCACGTTTTACTTGAAAAAGTAAAACATGAATGTTTTTAAAATGTAACACATCGTAATCAGTCGCACAGGGACAGAGCACTACTGTGCATGTTTGGCGGGCTGCATAGCCACTGGATGTACCTAGTGGCTAAAGGTTTAACTGTTACATGCGACACCGAGCTTGGCTCAAGCCGGCAGCCGAGTAGAAGCCGAGACAGGCCGTGGCCGCTGGCAGCAACCAGGAGCCACAGTCACAGGGGTTAGGAGCACTAAAAGTGCTCTGAGAGTGCGGCGGTCAGTCGTGTTGCAGAGGCTCGGAGCTGGAACGTCACGACATGCTCGACCTATGTAACAGAATCACAGTGTGAACTGCAGGCGAGCCCCTTTCATTTGTACCGGTGTATTGTCCCACGTCTGCTATTAAATGCACCATAAGAGAGTTTGTGCAAAAATCTTTATTAGAATTCAGTCATTCAAGTGTCAAATATGTATGGGCACTTTGTTTACTGAGTGTAGCCAAGGCAAACCTCTTACTCAGGGAGTTTGAATCAGCGTTTACCATGGAAGATACATCTTTTATACCTGCCTTCATCAAGAAGGCACTGACAAGTAGTTAATACACTTAAAACCAGGAAAAGCTTATGGTCTGAACAATAGTCCAAATTGGGTCCTGAAGGAGCTTTCTCATGATTTAGCACCAGGAGCAAACGTACAGTGCAGCAAGAAGTAGTTCCTAGACTGAACTGATATCACTTCCACCAATTTAAAAAAGGAAATGTACATACTACCTCCAGCTACAGGCCAGTCTTCCTTGTCATGTACACTGTCCAAGGTAATAGTAATATCTAAAAACATCTGAAAACACCTACAGAGGCATAACATCGTGGTAGCTCTCCAAAGCGGCTTTGAACACATGAGATCATGGGTGAGGGTTGTCGGTTTCTGTTCTGTAGCATGAAGAACGGGCGGAGAGGCGCGGGAATCGTTCTGTAGATCTTTATTGTACAGTCGGGTTAAAGGCAGCGTACAGCTAAATTCGAAGCAGAATCAAATGCAGAGAGAATCTAACGCAGAGTCTGACAATTAGCAGTGTTTTAAAATCCTCCTGGAGTGGGTGTCACGCACCCTGTATGAAAGGAGGCTATTGAGAAGAAATGTGCCTTGACCAAAATGACCAAAATGTAGCTAGGATTACGAGAAATGACAATTGTTGTATGGAAAACAGTTCTGTACCTTTGGAAGAAAGTAATCAATGTATTATATTTGTATATTGTTCACAGGGTGTTGCAGAGAGCTTAGTGTTTACAAAGGCTTGTGAGCCTTGAATAATAGGCGTGGGCTTGTACTGCTAACCATAAAGAGGGTTTAAATAGTGCCCGAGAGAGATCACTAGATTACTCAAACATGTATGGATGATGATTTAAAACCACTTCAGACATGTTTTTGATGACAGAACAAAGTTATAACGTAGTAGAAAGCTCCAGAAAGTTGAGTTTGCATGATCCTCCATGTTTAATTTTGACTGAGCTGCTTCTGTGTTTAAACTAACTACCATTGTTGATTCAAAGCTGACAGAAGACATACCAGAACAAACAGTAACTGTTAACAGTGCTGTGGCAACACTTTTCATTGCTGTACTAAGAAACTGAAAGATGGTAATACAATCATATCCAAATGTGAATATGTAATTCATTTATGTTATGACATTGTGAATTATTAAAGAGTGTGTAATAAAACATCCAAACAACAAATATGACTATATTATGAACATATCAGTAAAAAGAACTATAATAAAATGATTTTCCCATAACTTGAACCAAACATCAGAACAGGTCTTCTAAAATAATGGCATTTTATATAAGTTTTTAGTGATAGTTTTAGTTGTAATGAGAAGTAGTAGTAGTAGCAGTAGTAGTAGTAGTAGTAGCAGTAGTAGTAGTAGTAGTAGTAGTAGTAGTAGTAGCTATTACTTGTTAGTGTTTACCTGACTGTCCAGTCCAAGGAAGATGATCATCATGAAGAAGAAAACAGACCACAGCTGAGGAAGAGGCATCATGGAGACAGCATGAGGATACGCGATAAATGCAAGGCCTGGACCTGGGTCGTGCAAGAGCAGAGTTCTATGTGACGTCTTGTATAACTGATGTATTGCTGACTGATGTATTGCTGTATTGATGTGTACAGTTCAACTGTAAGAAAGAGCACAATGACTTCAGACCACCCTACACCAGCAGCTAGTACTCGTAGTACTTGTCAGTGTTGACAACTGCGAGAGTGTGTAGCCCTCTGCTTTTCTGATTGCACTTTGGCAGTGCATGTACTGACTAAACCTGGTGCCCTTTATCTGCGGTCTCACATGTGTAATCCTTGTGTCTTTGAATCCTATATAAATGTAGCCTTAGTGAAAATGTTAACCCTTAACTTAACTGGTTAACTTTTAACTTATTGTCATCAGCTCCATGAACTCCAGGTCAGTCAGGCTCTAGTGTCTAAATGTGAATGGAAGGAGAGGAGCAAAGGGTAAGACAGCTACGGAAGTCAGGGGCTCATAAGAAACAGGACAGTGTGAGAATGGCTGGAAGCAGAGGGTCTAGACACACGGAGACTCTGAAACTCAGGATTAATATGACTTTAGTTCATAACCAACCTGACTCAGCCACTGTTTTGATGCTGACTCCCAGCTCATGAGACATGTAGCCCAGCACAGAAAATATGGCAAAACCAGCAAACAAACTGGTGGCACTGTTTAGCAGGCACAGTGCGAAGGCATCTCTGTGGAGAACAACACAACATGAGTCCTGCGCAAGGAAATCAAGTACAGAAGTGGGCAGTACTCATAGTTACTCAGTTACATTTAGTTCAGTAACTTTTTCAAAAAATTGTACTTTTCTTTTCTTTTTTTTCTGAAGTAACAGTACTCTTACTTGAGTAAAAGTGTTGGTTACTCTTCCCACTGTGAGTCAGTCTACAGTCTACAAGTGACAAAAGCTTTACATCTTCACCGCTCCTCCAGATATGATTTAGTTTGTCTCATTTTTGATGAGGTTTGAAAATACCAGATTTTGTGCATTTGAAGAGTTCCCCATTACTGTGTGCAATTTTCCTAACATACATTTTTAGTACAACAGCACTTTCACTAAATGTATGTGTGTTCTGCTGACACATATTTACATTGATTTACAGCATAGACAGAAATGTGGTAAAACAAGCCCAAGCAACATTCCTATGTCGTCAGTCACATTACTCACTTGTAACAGTTGTTGTCGCGCTGGTTATAACTCCCCAGAGAGCAGAGGCAACCTGTACACACAGCGTAGGAGAATAAAATCTGACTGGCAGCATCCATCCAAACCTATGGACATCACAAAGTTCAGTTGAATCATAAAAATAAATATATCTGATTGTAAATAGTTGAATTTATTGTGTTGATAAAATGCCAAAGCTTTCTGTCTATTGTCTGTGTAATCCCTGTCGTCCAGGTCTGATCCATAGTAAAAGCCAAAAGTAAAATCTGTCAACTGGACAAAAAAGTTGTAGGAGTGAAGACGTTTGGCTGCTCATCCAAGACGCTTCTTCAGTTCTGGTCAGATTATTAATCACTCCTTTAAAGATAGTGAGGTACAGAAATGGTTTGAGAGGGGAGCAAGCAATTTTTATTAGGAAAGACAATCCTTCCTTGAACAGGAATGGGGGCCTTAGACATCATCTTCCCCCCATCTATAACTCCATCCTCAGACCCAAAGCAAACAAAGGAACCAAAGAGAACAATAGAGCTAGCCAGGATGCCAATAGGTGTGAAAGCACCCATTAAGTGTTGAATGAATATGCTAAGTATGACTCAGGCACAGTGCACACTTAGTGTAGCTCAAGAGACCTAGCCTACAAACAGAAACTGTAAACAGTAGCTGTTTCCAGTTTCAGTGTAGTTAGCCCCTCCCCTCAGACCAGTTTCAGGTAGTTAGCCCCTCCCCTCAGATAGATATAAGGCAGTGTCCACCAGTGATCTGACCAGAACTGTCTTGGATGAGCAGCCAAACGTCTTCACTCTAAAACTTTTTTGGCTTTTACTTTCTGTCTATTACAACTTATCTTCTACTAATAAAAACACTCTCTATATAGATAAGTTCCACAAATACCAAAGAATAAACATATGTGGACCTATTGATACTTTGCAGCTGATGTCATCAACATTCCCTGGGGGTTGTGATGCTAACTGTAGGCACTGCTCTGTCTGAATCTGAGTTTGCAATGATCACAGGCTCCTGAAAATGGCCTGTTTAAATCCAGACTATTTTAAAGTGAGCATTCTGCCACCATGGCAACTGCTGAACATTCCGCCATAGACATACATGCAGAACACTCCTAGCTTGATGTGACTACAAAGTATCAATATTCAAATCTCTTTCATAAACTAACTCAAAAATTCTGCCTCGTCACCTGATGGTCAGATAGGCGACTCGGATCAGGCCACAGGTAAAATCGAATCCCATCAGCAGCACCAGGCAAAGTCACTCCACGGATCAACAAAGCAATCATCATGAAGTATGGAAAAGTGGCCGTGAAGTACACAACCTACACAGAAGTGAAGTTCGAAATATGACAGGCAATTGTTAAAACAGACCTAACATCAGGGAGCTCAAACAACAACAACACAATCCAGACCGATTCTTTTAAGGAACTGTATGTAAGATTTTGTTCATAAAGTTCATAAACCTGAACTGTGTCCCCAGACATTTTAAAATCAAATATACCTTTTACTGATAACAGTTCTAATGCTGATTTATTCTTACTTACAAAAACATAGGGCATGATTAATTTATGTTATAATTTTGTGTTCTCAAGATGATCTTGATGATGATATCTAATCAGAAAGCAGAATGAGTCTCACTTTTTGGTTGCCAATGCTGAATGCTGAAATCTAGTTATTTTAAATGTTAAAGAACTCTCTATGATCTGAATGGTCACTACCTAAACCCCAGCACCTACAGCCAATCATTAATCAGCAATAGTGCAGCACTAGTGCAGCTTTTGCAGCTCAGTGAGTGAATTCTGGAAGTTCTGAGCTTTTACATGAGGCCTGTCCATATACTGAGAATGAGAAAAACTTGTGTGTGTCCTCTGCGTGCAGGTTTTGGCACTGGCAACCCAGATACCTGATTGTAGGTACATACAGTTCCTTTTTCTGGCTGAGGCTCTACCACCTACTTGTCTCCATGAAGATGTTATTGCTATGCCTACAATGTGCCACAATATGGCATTAAACTTACCTATATCTATGAAGACAAGTTAAATCTGTGGGGGGGAAATCATATGTGTGATATCATATGTGTGATGTCACCAATCACTGGAAGTGACAGGGGCTTCTAAAAGCAGCACAAACATAGATTTAAGCATTTTTGACCAGAAAGCAAATTTATCTAGTTTGCACTAAAATTGCCAAAAAATGCTATTAAAACACAATATAAACAGTTTAGTAGCAAAAAAGTTGTTTTTGTGTTTAGTGCCAGTTTAATACTCACTTTGCCAGAACTTTTGACTCCTTTCCAGATGCAAAAGTAACACACGACCCAGCTGAGGAGGAGACATCCAGCCAGGTCCCAGCGGATACCGCCAATCTCCTCGATTCCTCCAGACAAGCCCAGAACTCGTCTCCTGAGCAGCAGTTCATAAGTTAAAATGTCCAATAAAAATAGAAATACGCAGAAGTAAAGACTCACTGCCAGAATTCTTCAACCGGTGACGTAGTATTTACAGAAGAGACTGTTTGATTTAGTCGATAACCAATGCAGTTCACTAAAAAAAAGAAAAGTGCATTTTTAGGATTTAATGGCATTTGTGTGTGAACAGACAAACACGATTGATGAGAGTTTCCCAGCAGGACCTGCATCTTTTTAGAGAATTATAGAGTTCTTTCAAGGGCCTGTTCAGACTGAAATAAAGCTGTAATAATATATTTATCTACATCATATTACAATGTAAAGCCGTAATAGTTGTGGATAGAGGTAAACCGATATGTCTGTTGGCCAAAGTACCGGGCCGATATTTGCACTTTTAAGCAAATTGGCTATTGGCCTTAAATCTCCAGAATACAATCTAAAGAATACACATAAAGCTTTATTTGAACACTTTGGTGCAAAAAAATAACTGCACAACATGTGACTACACTGTTCTCTGATAGGTTCGTGGTAAAAAAAAATGACTGTGGATGAGTTTGTAGTCAATTTAAATGACATAATTTGGGGAAAATAATCAAAATCTGCCTGACATATCAGCCTTAAAATATCAGCAGAGCTTATCAGCCGTCAGTTCCTCTGGATTCTAAACAATTGGTATCAGCATGTTCTGTTTTGTTTCATTCACACATGTCTGAGTAACCCTTTATTATTAGTCTGTCTATATCTCCAAAACTCAAAATGCTCTGTTCCACCTTGTGATGTCATGAAGCAGTAGTTCAAGTTTGCGTCTACCTTTTACATTTAATTCAGTAAAGGTTGGCAGGGCTGAAATTATCTAAATGATTGGCTTGAATGACTATGCTAAGTAGGACTCAGGCACAGTGCACACAGGGGAGCACAATAGACCAAGCCAACAAACAGAAACCTGTAGACAATAGGTTTTGAGTTTCATTGTAGTTAGCTCCTCCCTTCAGGTTGATATAAGACAGTGTCCATCAGTAATCTGACCAGAACTGAAGAAGCGGCTTGGATGAGCAGCGAAACGTCTTCACTCCTACAACTTTTTTGTCCAGTTGACAGATTTTATTTTCCTTTCGCGATGGAACAGACCTGGACGACTGAGGGATTACACAGATAAACATGACAATGAAACAAAACACAACTGTTTTGATGAGGAAACAACATTATAACATGGATCAGAAAATAGCGTAATATTGGCCCTTTAATTTCTCTGAAAAAAGACAGAAACAGTAAGAGATGTGTTATTTGTGTTTGAAGTTACCTGTGTTCCAGGTGTTGTTACAGCTGGTCCACGGCAGTTCAGAATGAAAAGAAGAGAACAGGTACAACAAGGCCCAGGCCAAAATGACAATATAGTACACAACAGTGTAGAGCATGATGATTAGACCTCCATAGCCAATGCCTGCAGGAAGGAAATAAGAGTGGGTTTATAAAGATTATGTTGTAAAACATAACGAGCAACATGTAAAATTTCTCGTTTTATAATGGTGGAAAAATGTTTTGTCAGTCACTCATTAAATATAATCTAGAAAACCGTAACCCAGTTTTCAAAAGTAAATTAAATATTAAACTGGTCTAGACGTATTTCATGACACATTTGATTCCAGACCATTCATCCAGGTAAAACTTTGTTTAAGTACAGGTTTTTGCATTACACAGCCGCAGCCATTCAGAACTGTGGAAAAGTTACAAACTGATAATGCAGTAAACTCTGTAAGTGGCTCAATATGTCCAAACTCACAGCACATATCCAGATCAAGATGAGAGAGGATCACAGGCAAGGGTCACACGTTTTAACTAAACCAAGTGCATTTATTTTATATGTCAATTTATACACTACCAGTCAAAAGTTTGGACGCACCTTGTCTTTTAGCAACTTACAATGTTCTAGATTTTATATGAATGCGATCGACAGGAAATATATTATGCAAAGAAAAAAAGTAAAATAACTCAACTAAATATTTATATATATATATTTTATACTCAAATCTTCAAAATAACCACCCTTTGCTTTGTTGGCAGTGCTGCAAACCCTTGGCCTTCTTGATGAAGTCTACTGAAATGGTTTTCACTTCACAGCTGTGCCGCATCAGGGTCAAGAAATGGCAACAGTGCAAAACAGTGACCAAAGCAAAGGGCCTCTATTTTTAACAATCAAAAATCTATCATTTTTTTTTAGTTTAATTTTGTTTACTACATTCTACATGTGTCTATTCATATTTTTGATGCCTTCAGAGAGAATATAAATGTAGAATAATTATGGAAATAAAAAAGAACAAACATTTGACTTTTGGTAGTGTAGGTCAATCCATAGGTCAAATATTCTTGCATCTCTCTCATTGTGATGTCTTTAGTTTGAGGTTCATCATATTTTTCTAGCATCATTTGTCGATCCAAAAATCAAGAATCACCTTCAAACAGAGGGCAGATCTTCCTCCAGCAGGTGATGCCGCCCTGACCAGTCATCTGTCCCAGAGAAACCTCCAGGAAGAAGAGAGGGATCCCACATGTGAGCAGAAACAGGACGTACGGCACCAGGAACACACCTAACATAAACAGTGGAAGAATGTGACTTTTTTATTGATCATTTTTACATTCCAGGTTAAATGAGACTACTGGTGAGACTAATCTGGAGTAAGAATGGTGGACTGCACCGCATTGCAAGGTCAAAAGTATTGAAAAATTCAGATACTAATCAGTACTAAAACTATTGAAACTAGATGTAAGTACTACAATTTGTCTAAATAAAGAGTGTTTTTATTATCATTGTGATATCGGAATAAGTATTGAGTATCGAGTCTGTTCCTTAGTATCAAAAACGAGTTATCATCGTGACAACACTAAACTAGCGAATGTGGAAAATTCCATTTGTTTTCTTTGTCAAAAGTTGGCAAAATAGTGCAAGGACTTGGTACCAAAGTGGGATTTATTACTGTACATTATATACACACAGCCATCCACCTTGGTGTCATTAAGGACATAAGTGATTTCATTTACAGATATTAACAGATATTCAGAGTATTTTTTAAATATATTTTACCCTTTGCTGCACTTTGGAAACTGCTTTGTTTTTAAGACGTGACCTTGAATTGGACAGACATGTAGCACTCTCTATAGGAATAGTAATAGTAGTACAAGGCACATCCCAAAGCCTTCACATTTATATCACTCAAAATTAGCAGTATTTTTATTGCAGATTGTTATTGCTGAAAAATCAGCATTGTATTGTATTTGTATTATCAAAGTTACCTCCTCCATTCTTGAAGCAGAGATATGGAAACCTCCAGACGTTCCCCAGACCAATGATTTCTCCAAGGACAGACAGAAAGAACTCTCGTTTGCTGGACCACTGGCCTCTCTTCAGTGGCTTTGGAGAATTGTTTGATGGCTCCATATGAATCTTTTACCCAGTGAAAAATTCAGAATATTGAGTCATCAAAATATGTTGACAATCAGTCATTCAAAAGCCCACTCAAACATCACAGAGGTCTGATGCTTTTACAAGATTCAAATGTCAAAATGGGTTTCAGAACATTTGTCATGGTACAAACGGCACCTACAGTTGCACTATCTAACTTTCCTGGAGGGCGTCCTCCACCTACTTGTCTTCATGTAGATGTCATTGGTTTGCGTTGAATGTTCCACAGCATGGCATTAAATGTCTTATGTCTATTCAGTTATAAGTGTTTTTGTTGCTCAAAACATGCATTCTTACTTCTTCACAGATCTAGTCTGTAACTTGCCTTATGCTGGAACCTTCTTGTCTCCAGCCTTGAAGCTTAGTGACACATGCTGTTAAAAGTAAAATTGTTGTGAGGAAAGAAGGCAAGTTGTATTTAGAAAGTTATCATGTTTTTTTCCCCTCAAAGTGATCTATCTCAATTTGGTTTATTTTGCTTTATTAACACAAATCAAAATAGTTTTCAATATTAATTTCCTAAACTTAAACAATACAGACTTTTAATCATTGCAGTTTAACATAAAAAACAGTTACATTTGTTCCTCCAAAATCTGAACTCTCCAGACTAGGTGCTTTTTAAATCATTGACTATGAGACATGCCTGTATCATGAAACAGAAAGACCTATGAGGCTCCCCACAATAGTGTATTTGTTCCATTCAGTCCAGTTATGTCAATTTTCCTGCATGTTTTTAGGCTGCATTTATCTGGTCGCAATCTCTCTGTATAGTTTCCTTATTTAATCACCCCCTATTTTATTTCTTTAACAATTAGCAAAAAATGTAAAGAAAAAACATCATGTATTTTTGTAGCGACTCATAATTTGTAATCAACAAAAAGTAAAGTACAGCCTTTTTTTCTTGTCTAAAATCTGTGCACTAACAAACACAAGTTACTCCCTAAAATAAATACATTATAAATTTAGACCTTACCTGACCATCTGGAGAGCCTTTGCGTTGGAGTTTGGCTGCAGTGTCAGTTGCAACTGTCGTCTGAAGATAAGATGAATGCTGCTTTCAGTAGAGGATGAGTAACTTTCACACTGACATGAGGCTTCTTGTGTCCCGCCACTGGAGGGGCCAGCTGTGAGCGAAGGGGGCGGCCCAAACTCCATTTCACATCAGGTTATTGTCCAGGTATTACTCCATGTTTTAGGTATGTGCTCCTCTGTCGCATGAGAGGTAACATGTTTAAGAGGCACAAGGTTTAATAGAGAACGGTAAAGCAATATTCACCACAAAAAGATGTATTGTCATAAACAGAGGTGAGTCTCAGTTACATTTACTTGAGCAACTTTTTAAAGAAATTGTACTTTTACTCCTACTTGAGTGATATTTTTATTGAAGTAACAGTACTCTCACTTCATTAAGTTTCTGTTACTCTTTCCACTGTGAGCGAGTCAACAAGTGACAAAAGCTTTATGCTGACAATATGAAATGATTTGAACATGTGTCCTGCACCGCTCCTTCAGACATTTTTGTGTCTATCCTTTGAAAATACCAGATTTTGTGCATTATTTAGGGTTAGGGTTTTATCCTTCACATTACATTAACTTCAAATTATAAATCAGATGTCTGAGCATAACTCAGACAGTTACTCTTTCAGTTACTCTAGAGTAATTTCTTGGACCACTACTTTGTACTTCTACTTGAGTAATACTATTTTGAAGCAATGTTACTCTTCTAAATTTTTGGCTATTGTACTAACCTCTGGTCTTAGATTACTAGAGCAGCAATGCCATGTAATACTTAATCCAGAGCAGTTTAATATTGATATACAAGGCTGCAATAGTAATGTTTGTAAAATTAGCCGCCCTTATGACCTTCTCATTGGATTCTATTACTTATTAGACAACACACTACAGTAAAACAAATGCACTACGTCTAATATTATTATGAATGAGAGTAAACAAACATAAACTTGATATGTAACATCATGTGTCATGTACTGAAAAAGACTGTACTCTGGAGTGGTGTTTGGCCTTTGTTGTACAAGCTGGTAGAATGTTTAACTTGCACAGGTCACAGGTGATCTCCCCAAAGCATAAATTTGGATTACACATGGGAAATAAGTAATGGCCCAGAATCCAAGACAGTTTGACACCATTACTGACACTGGCATGTTTTACTTTCTCACTTATGAATTCTGGGGATAGTTGCATCTTTTATAGTTTCACAGTATCAGTGAAATGTTGGAAGACTTGATGTTGCGTCGCCCTGGGGGCTGTGCTGCAGGGCCATGTGCAGGACGGCCATGAGGGCGATTGTTTGACAGCGACTACAACCTGGAGCTTATATAAAGCAAGGGACACATAGGAGCTACAAGCTGCAGCTGTAACTGGGGCAATGAAATGAAAATGTGATGAAACATGATAAATACTATGACTTATTAAACAAAGCATCCCATTAATGCCACAGAAATATACAGGACCTATTCAATGTGTCCCACATGTGAAATGACACAAAAACAAACATTTTTACTCCATCATGGCGGCAGTGTTTGTTATTCAACGAGATGAATGTTGAAATATAGTAACCTATTAACCTCTAAAACGCCTCTAACCCTAATTCTAATTATAATAAAATAAGTAGTATTTATAATACTAACACTATGCATTTGATAAACTTTTTAGTGGAATTAATTGTGATACTCAGATTCCCACCGCATTTACACAAACAAGTGAAATCTGAAACATTGAATCCTTACTGGGCGTTTGCTTGGGTTTAGATCTGGATATAAAACAGTAAATTGTGTCTCCTTGTTATCGGTTTGTCAGCTCAGGGCTTTCAAAGGACATGGTGCAGCCATTGGGCCCAGTGCTGACACTGGGCCACAGTGTAAATCTACTGCCGTCCCTTAATGTAAAGAAGCAGAGCTCTTAACAACGTTTGGAGGGAAAAGTTAACATTTCCTTTGTGTCTTTCCACATTTTTAAATTCTTCTATAAAGTATGAACTCATATGAAGTAGGAGAGGGGACATACTTTGGAGCATAAAAACACATCTCGGTTAAATTGTTCCAATTGAAATTTGAACATGTTATTGTAGATACAGTGATGTGAAAACAGCAGTGTTGGGTCTAACAACACAAGGCCGTAACTAACCAGTGTAATATATTACATTGTTATGTAACAAGAACTTAGTGAAAGTTGTAATAATAAATCACTTATAAAAGTGTTTTATGTGTTTCTAGGCATCTTCACCACAGGGAAACAGCAGCATTAGAAACATGAATGGACAGTTTTCAGGTATTCATGTGGTGATTCATTCAAATATATCTCAATATCCAAACTTCTAAAAAGACTGATGAAATATGAACTGACAAACTAATACTGTAATCACATGTATTTCAGAACAGATCTAATCTACAGGGTTAGCAGTTTTTAAGCAGAATAAAACGGGATATTTTGTTGTTTGTGGAGGAAACGATAGTATTTCAAACATTGGAGCCTTTGTGTTCGCTAACTGCATCCATTCAAATAGCGGTTTCGATTCGTTTGCAATGAATCTTGCAGCTCTAGTGGGGACAGTGCACGTTAATGAAGATACATGATAAATGCTGTACACACCGTTCTATAGCCACACTTTCATTCATACTCCAGTGTATTTCAACATAGATAATATGCACAAATAATATGAATAACACTTTATCTGAACACCTCAGTGAGAAGAGATTACTGCACAAAATGTAACTACACTGTCACATTATCCAGACTGTAGTGAAACAGGGTTGTGGATGCATTTGTGAAGATTATTTTCTCCGTAAGAATAACTGATAGAGTAACAGTCTGGACGTAACAATGTACAATACAGTTCATGTTAAAAGGTATTTTCAAAGAATAGACACAAAATGAGACAAACTAAATCATATCTGAAGGAACGCTGCAAGAAACATAAATGTTCAAATCATTTCATATTGTCAACATAAAGCTTTTGTCACTTGTAGAGTTACTCACAGTGGGAAGAGTAACCAAAACCTTTATTTAAGTAACAGTACTGTTAAACTGTAAATTATATTATGAGGAGTAAAAGTATGGTGTCTGAGAACTACTCGAAGAAGCATAGCTTTTTTTAAAAAGTTACTCAAGTAAATGTAGAGGATATAATTGAGTACTATCCTCTTATATTGTCCCAAGATTGGGACTTGTGCTGCCCCCTATTGACATTTCTAGTGACTGACAAACTTACTTGAAACTTTGAAAAAGTCTTTGCCCTAGTTTCAGTTTTTAATTCAGTTTGTATTTATATCTGATTTCATTTACAGGTATATATTGTTGTTTCATAGAATCGTTCAAGTAGTACACTCGGCCTATTCAACTTGCGGCCTGGGGGCCAGATCAGGCCCTTCAAAGAATCTAATCCGGGCCCACAGCCCACCTTCCAAATATTAAAATATTTTCTTTTGTTTACTGGTTTTGTAAGTCTTGGTTTAGACTTGGTTTTATTCTGTGTTAATACTAGTTTAATCCACATTTAATTCTGCTTTAGACCTGGTTTAGTCCAAGTTTAATTCTGGGGTGGTCCTGGTTCAGACCCAGTTGGTACTTGTCTAGTCCAAGTTAAATACATGTTCATTACTGGATTAGTGTTGGTGAAGCCGTTTGTGTTTTATTTTTTACAAAAATCGAATATAGCAGTTGTCGTTATATTGTCATTATTGAAACAAATCTAGATATTTTAAATAGCCGTTTAGCCACCAGGGGTCAGCAGAACATTTCTTAAGGAGCTATCATGTACTGAAAGTGTCCTTGATTTCATGGCATATCTTTTGTTATCTAAAGTAAATGCATGGGTTAGAGACACTGAGTTGTATAAGTACCTCACGTTAAACAAAGAATCACCCAAACGCAGTTCAATGCACTTCTGCTGCACAGTCCTCATCACAGTGCAGTTATGTGCCAAAAAAAATCAGTCACCTAAAAATACATTAAGACAATAAAAAGTTAACACATAGAGAATATGTTTTCTGCACATCTCTTCTGGTTGTTCTGTCCAACTATTTAGGCTCATGCAATTCAACATGTCTCTTTTTAAACAGTTTGAGGTGGTCACCCTCATAATAATGACAAAAATGAATAGACCTAACCAATTTTTTTGCAGTATCCCAGTGACATTATTCAGACAATTTTACGGCAGAAATGTGCTAAAACGTGCCTCTAAATGTGAGTTTTGCTAAAAAAAAAAAAAAAAAACAACAACAAAAAAACAAAACAAACCCCACAAACTGCAGGAATACCACTTATTTGAAATATTACACAGCAAGTTTATTGTATTTTTCAGCTCTTTTTGCAAACTGAAATCGTTTAGTTAGCCAATACTAGAATATAGCTTACTCTATATTCTCATTTTGCAATATTATCCATGTTTAAATAGCTATATTCCTAACGCTAATATGAAGTAAGCACAAATGAGGCCTATTGTTGAGGACACAAGTTTTGTTAAGTCAATGAATCTTCGCTACTTTTTGTTTGCTAGGTTAGACAAAACTAGAATTTGCAGGATGTGGTCGTTCATAGAATCATTGTGGCCCAACAATGACGTTGTGAATATCAAGAAAAAGTATGAAATTCCCCACCGTTTATCACAGTAATCTACCTACTCGTATTTCAGTTTCACCTTGTGGCGGGAGTCTGGCTCACATTGGCACGAGGGGCTCCGGATTTCCTCGCGCCATTCCTTTGGATTTCGCGCGCGGTTTCGGCCACTTTTGGCACGCTCCCCAATGAGCCAATCACAGCCCAGCGTGGTCCCGCAGCGTCCCGTTGCCACGCGCTCAAACCATTCCCCCAAAGCTGCCCTGTCTCCCGTCCCGCAACAAGGGTGAGTTTGGCAATGCTATTTGAATTTATTACGACTTTTTTTTATTTAAATAATATTTTGAAATAAATATTAAAACTGTATTTCTGCAGTTGTCATCAAATCACCTCCAGGAACGTTTTCTTTGTCTTCTACATATTGTATTTAAAATAATTTAGCCTATATCACACATACTTAACATGGCTTTTTATTTAATGTCTCAAAAAGTTGTTTTTTAGAATGAAACCTGGGGACAGGAACTAGGAATTTTGATACAATTTTTATGCCATTACTTTTTTCTTGTTGCGTGCATCAGCTGTTTCATTGCAAACCATTACGTCAGTTATGTACACATTTCCCTGAAATAGAATAGCTATAATTTCCATTTATTTGAGCATCAAGTGTTGGTGACAACTTTTAACTTGACTTAAAAACAGAAATCACTATAATACTAATATAATCTCCACGTACATTGCATAAAAAGAGTCTCTAGTTTGCAGCTGGCTTTGTTTTTCATTCACTGTGTAGTAGTAGCGTAGTGACATATGTCCAAAATCTGATTATTATCTGATTTCTGAACATTTAAGATTATTTAATTAAACACGCAAACTGAAAAATCTGATGCTGTTTGCTGTTTATATGTAATTTTAATGTTTTATAATAGTCAGATTTTGAGTGCACACGTAACCCGTAACCGCAGCCGCTGTAGCGTAGTTAGCGGCTCAGTGGCGTAACCTTGGAGACAGACCCGCCCCTGGTTACTACCCGTGCAATCCCGTCCCAGTGCACGCCCCGGCTCGTTATCATACGCCCAATGGCCACGCACATGCAAATCTCCGCCCGGCTGCATTGTCTCGGTCACTTTTATGTGAACTTACCAGATCTATCCTTCAGTTGCACCAGTAGACACATGGAAGTACAGTTCAATCGAGAAACCGTGGATCTAATTTCACAGCGCTGCGCTATTTCCACCGAGACGAACTTGGATTATATGTTCAATATGACTTTCGAGGAACTAAACGGGGAATATTCTCAAGAAAGGTAATTTCGATGACTACTGTGCGAGTTGTGGTTGTGGAATAAGCTGGGACTGTTAGCTGCAGATGACCCTCGTTGTCGCGTAAACCTCTTATATATGGAAATATTTTCAACAAGCGCTGCTATAGCTTCATTTCTATGCAATTTCAGCAAAGTTTGACCGAGTTTTGAGCGTCTGTCAGTCGTGCAAACGTGTCAGATTTAAGGCATTGCAACAAATTTGACTGGTGTAAATCCTTGACAAGCTGAGATATAGCCTACTACTTCTTCAGTGTAGTAACTATTTATTAATAACACAATAATATGTTCTAGTTTTCACTATAGGGCTGCAGTAACATTTTATTCTAGCTTTGGGGAGCTATGGCAAAATCTGTTTAAAAGTGATATTTGATCATGCATATTTTAATTTAAAAGAATCAACGTTGAAAATTTTGCACTTTTGCATAAAAATAGACATTTGGTTGTGAGTAATTGCTGATCCATATTTGATAACG
>JACM01051709.1:0-12429 GCA_000787095.1 Periophthalmodon schlosseri
ATCCATTACTAACACGCTAAAATAATATCCAATACTAATGTGCTAACTAATATCCATTACTAACGTGCTAACTAATATCCATGACGTGGCTGTTTCAAGTACAAACAGCACATTTTAAATGTCGATGGAGCGGGCAGCGCACCCATGCTCATTTCCTGTTTGGAACATGGCAGATAGCGTTAGCTACATCCATTTACATATACGTTCTATGGTTTAACCCCTTCTCGTCCACAGCGGCTCAAACTGCGGAGTGAGTGGAGTCTGGGTCTTTGAGGTCGGAGCTGTGAAGTTTTCCCAAATTGAACCCGGGACCATCACCACGCTTCCCGAGGACATCACCACAAGCCCGCCCCCCATCACCATGTTACCACGGAGACCGGACCCCCGCGTCTCCACGGCAACAGATGAGCAAACACCAACAACCCAGGAGACGGAGGAGCCAGAGTACATCTACGAGGATGAGTACAGCAATACCACGAATACTACAAGTACTACAACAAGTATTACAACAAGTACTACAACAAGTAGTACTATTACTGCTACTACTACTACTGCAGATTATGTTGCAACTAATACTACAAAGTACCAGACAACAACAGGAGGAGGTAGTAACAGGATCACTGAGGGACAGAGGAGGTCTACAGAAGAACTTGGACTGAACTACACCACGGAAATACCAGAGACCGGACCAGAGATCGGACCAGAGACCGGACCAGAGATCAGACCAGATCCACGGTACTCAGTTCCGGAGCATCACATCGTGGTGGTTGATGAAGATGAGAATTTGAACATCAATGGTGGGCAAAAGTCAGATACCCTCCCCGTGTGTTAGATTGTGTCAGATACCCTCCCTGTGTGTTAGATTGTGTCAGATACCCTCCCTGTGTGTCAGATTGTGTCAGATACCCTTCCCGTTTGTCAGATTGTGTCAGATGCCCTCCTCGTGTGGCAGAGTGTGTTAGATGCCCTCTTCATCTGGCAGATTGTGTTAGATGCCGTCCCTGTGTGTCAGATCGTGTCGGATACCCTTTGTGTTTGTCAGATTGTGTCAGATGCCCTCCCCGTGTGTCAGATGCTCTCCCTGTATGTCAGACTGTGTCAGATGCCCTCCCCATGAGTCAGATTGTGTGAGATCTAATCCACTTTATTTTTACTGAATATTTTACAAACAAAGGCTGTTTCCAAAGTGCTGCAGAGTGAAATAAACAGTTTACATGCTCATGTTTTTTACTTCCTGTCCAAAGCCGTGCAGCTGTGTTCTGGACTGCAGGCAATAAAGTACAGTTTGGTTCATTCCAGAGTAAAGGCACTGCAATAGTCCCGATGAGACCAAATAAAAGCGTGAGTGGCATTTGTCGACTTTAAAATCAGTTCATAATGACACTAAGGTTGGTGGTTCTGATGTGAATGAAAAAAGTGTCACAGGGGACTGATAAATATGGCAGTTTTCTGCAGAATCAATGAGTGAAGCACTAAACTCTGTTCATCTGAGATAAGGTAATTTTGTTTGAAAATGATGGCTCAATCAATTACTAAATATCCCTTTTTTTTGTCTCCGAGGGACAGTTTATGCACACTGAGCAGGAAAATACAAACAAAAGTCTCAATGCAGCTCAACAGGTGGAGTCATCAAATCCAGCATCAGGGCAGTGTGAAGAGAGTAATACTACGTTCAGACCGCGGCATCAGATTTACATGTAAAGTCTATGGAGGGCCTACAGGAGCCTCCAGGGGGCACCAGGTGCACTCTGGACACACAACAGAAAGCCTCTCTCTCCGCCCTGTTGTTTCAGTTGGTGATGGGACATTTCCTCTGGCGTGGAGGGGCCATGGAAGAGAGTGAGGGAGAGGGCAAGGGTAGGGCTTGGCTCTGCACCAAGACTCCAAAATATCAGACAGGTTTGATATCAGTGGCAACTCATCTTTGATCGCCCAGTTCTAAGTTTGTCTTTGTCTTGGTCTCACTCCTCGACCAAAGACCCACGATTTAGAGACATGATTCAAGATTCTCCCCACAATCAAACATCTTTTGTCGCAGACAGATAAAATCTTGCAGTGGAGACCAGGCTCAAGATGGAGAAGGTACAGGATAAAAAGAACAGGTGTGAGGACCTGTCCCTGGGGGACTCCACAGTGAAGAGGGACAGAGGCAGAGTTGGAGTTCCCCAGCCTGAGACAGAAGGAGTGCCCAATCCCCCCTGACAGACACACACTAAAAACCTTTGTGCAGGGCTGCGAGAGGACTCTGACTGGAGATGGCCCACATAACACATAACAGTGTTCTCAAAGATTTTGTTCATGACGGAAAGTTTAGTTTGTGTTAGATGCCCTCCCTATGTGTCAGACTCTCTCAGATCCTCTCATCCTATGTATCAGATGTCCTCCTTGTGTGTCAGATTGCGCCAAATGCAGATGCCCTTCCTGTGTGTCAAACTCTCTGTTTCTTGCAGTGTTCTCGTACAACCCGGACACGTGTGCTCAAAAACGTGATGGCTGCCCACCATTCGCCGAGTGCAGAGACCACGCCTCTGGCTCCTGCTGCTACTGCCGCCATGGTTACTATGGCAACGGGAAGGACTGCGTCGCAGAGGGTAGCACAGAGCTACCTGCTGTTTCTGCTAGTCCTGATTTAGTCCTGGTTTAGTACAGGTTTAGTCTTGGTTCAGTCCTAGTTCAGTTCTGGTTTGGTCCTAGTTTAGTCCTGGGTTACTCCTGGTTTAGTCCTGGTTCAGTCCTGCTTTAGTCCTGCTTAGTCCTGCTTTAGTCCTGGTTTAGTCTTGGTTTGGTCCTGGTTTAGTCCTGGTTTAGTCCTGGTTTAGTTCTGGTTTGGTCCTGGTTTAGTCCTGGTTTAGTCCTGGCTTAGTTCTGGTTTAGTCCTGGGTTTAGTCCTGTCTAGTCCTGCTTTAGTCCTGGTTTAGTCCTGGGTTAGTCCTGGGTTAGTCCTGGTTTAGTCCTGGTTTGGTCCTGGTTTAGTCTCGGTTTAGTCCTGGTTTAGTCCTGGTTTAGTAAACTAAACCAGGACTAAAACGGGTCTAAACTGGGTCTAAATCTGTTCTAAACCAGGACTAACCAGTAGTCTGATTAAGTTCATTAGGTCTTCTGTATTGATTATACTTTAGATTCTTATGTACAGACCTCTATTTGTTTCAGACTTTGACAGTTTTGGCTACACCCTGCTACCTTCCTCTTCATTGTCATGTGATGTTGCTGTGACATGTCTACTCAGCTGATGTAAACAGATTTTGGCGCCATCTTCCTACTTGGAGCTGACCTTAGCGTTGATCAGCTAAGCAGACACACCACAGCAACATCACGGGACACTTCTGAGGAAGGAGCAGAGTGCAGCCGAAAATATCAAGGTATGAAACAAAGGTCTGTACATAAGAATCTAAAGTACCATCTAAACCCGGTTTAAACCCGGTCTAAACCCGGTCTAAACCCGGTCTAACCTGGTCTAAACCCGATCTAAACCCGGTCTAAATCTGGTCTAAACCAGGTCTAAACCTGGTCTAAACCTGGACTAAATCTGGTCTAAACCTGGTCTAACCCGATTTAAGCCTGGTCTAAACCCGGTCTAAACCAGGTCTAAACTTGGTCTAACCCAGTTTATGTCTCAGGTAAGCCTCAGAGGATGACTGGGCAGGTATCTGGGCGTGTGTTCCTGGGTTCCTCTCCTATTCCGGTGGAGTTCTCTCAGAAGGACCTACACTCGTACGTGGTGACCAATGATGGCAGAGCATATGTGGCCATAAGCTCTGTGACCCCACCCCTTGGCCCCACCCTCCTGCCGCTGTCATCTGTGGGCGGAGTCATTGGGTGGGCGTTTGCTCTGGAGCAGCCGGGACATCGCAATGGCTTCAGCATCGTGGGTGAGACCATAGACTAAGGCTGACAAACGTTGTGATAGTGATTAGATTTGCGATTTATTTTTTAATAATAGGATTCTGCTCAAAGTTCAAATTTGAAACACGTCCAGAAGAAGAAAAGTAATATTTTATTTTTGTGTATTTTTGGCCTAAAATGTTGCATACTATGACTTTAACTAAATCAAGGTGTTGTTGTATATTTATATTTGCCAAATTATAACTATTGTGTAAATTAGATGAGCTATGGCCCTTGTTTGCATTCTTACATTGATCAGTATCTGATTTTCGATACTTTTGACAGCTCTAATTCTGATTGGTCATCTCTCTCTGCAGGAGGCGTGTTCTCGAGGCGCGCACAGGTGCTCTTCTCAACAGGTGAGCGCCTGTCGGTTCGGCAGGAGTTCAGGGGCATTGACGAACACGAGCACCTGCAGGTCTACACCGAGCTGGAAGGAGCACTGCCCCCTGTGCCTCTGGGCGCCACAGTGCATGTGAGCCCATATAGTGAAGTCTACCACTACTATGACAACTGTGAGTACTACTGCAGTACTACTACTACTACCACTACTATGACAACTGTGAGTACTACTGCAGTACTACTACTACTACCACTACTATGACAACTGTGAGTACTACTGCAGTACTACTACTACTACCACTACTATGACAACTGTGAGTACTACTGCAGTACTACTACTACTACCACTACTATGACACACTACAACAACTGTGAGTAGTACTACCACTACTATGACAACGGTGGGTAGTAATACTACCAATGTGAGTACTGTATACAGACTGTATAAAGAAGTGGACTACGTGAGTGTGACACCACCCACAGCGTTTGGCTCTAAATGAAGCTCATCAAGGCTAATCTGGAGCCCAGTTCCATATTTGGAATTCCGTCCATGAGTATCATAGCAACCAAAGAGCCAATCAGAAGCAAGGGTGTCGAAGGTAACGCCCCTTCCCTCCTGCACCTCTGGTTTAGCAGGGAGTGGGTGCTTAGCAACGTTGTCAATCCGGCCTGTTGCTAACGCTAGCGGGAGTGACCTTAGGGAAAGCAGGCACCTGATTTGTCTATCGTTAATGTTCATATCTTGATTTACAGACACAATAGTGAAATAAAAACACTGAGATCATGTAGAGCGGGTTAAAATCAACATTTTAAGGTTAGAATGTCAGGTCTGACAGCAGCAATTACAGAGAGAGGGGCTGTGCTTTTTACATGGAAAGTGAAAGTGAAAGTGGATAAAAATTACCTTCTCTTTTATCCCTCTCCTCTTTCTCAGTGATCACATCTTCCTCAAACAGAGAGTATTCTGTGATCTCTCCATCTGGTGAAGTCCAGAATCTGAGCTACCAGTGGAGACAGACCATCACCTACCAGAGCTGTGCCCATGCGCCAGCACCAGAGACGGGACCAGGGATCAGGCCTGAGACACAGCAACTCACCGTGGACCAGATTTTTGTCATGTACGACCAGGACAACAGTCTGATCCGTTATGCCATGAGCAACCGCATTGGCCCTGTGCACAGTGAGTCTGGTTATCCCATTTATGAGCCTTATCCCGGTTATGAGCCTGATCCCAGTTATGAGCCTTATCCTGGTTATGAGCCTTATGAGTGTGAGTTCCTATTTGAAATTCTGACCGCAAGTATCATAGCAACCAAAGAACCAATCTGGAGCGAGGCTGCTGAAGGTAACACCCCTTACCACCAGCTGGTTTAGCACAGTGTGGGCGCTTAGCAATGCTGTCAATCAAACCTAATATCTTGAGTTATTGACACAATAGCGAAATAAAAACACCGGGATCATGTAGAGTGGGTTAATACGAACATTTTAAGACCAAAATGACGAGCCTGACAGTTACAGAGGGAGGGGTGACAGAGGAGATATGGCAAGAAGCTAAACATGTAGCAACCTTGTTAACTTAAGGCTTTTTAGTTTGTTTTAACAACAAAGAAAGACATTAAAATAAGAAGAACATAAGACTGTGAGACTGACAGAGTCTCACAGAACTATTTCATTTCAAGAGCAGCACAGCTAGACGCTGAGGTTAGCCTGCTGCTAAAAGGAGGTTGTATTCAACAGTAGACTTCTTTTGTTTTGTTTATCAAATAGTATCAAATATGATTACTTAAAAAGCCCTTGTAGAAGTTTGAGTCGTTTTGGGAAAGTTGCTGCCACAGTATGCTGGATACTATCGGAATATCCCAGTGAGAGTATCCTGGTTTCTTATAACCAGGATACTGGCTTATCCAGGATATTAAAATCAGGATACTAATGTAAAGATACTAAAATCAGGATACTAAAGTCAGGATAGTAAATTCAGGATAGTAAAGTCAGGATACTAATGTCAGGATACTAATATCAGGATACTAAAGTCAAGATACCAAAGTCAGGATACTAAAATCAGGATACTAAAATCAAGATATTAAAGTCAGGATACTAAAGTCAAGATACTAAAGTCAGCATACTAAAGTCAGAATACAAATGTCAGGATACTAATGTCAGGATACTAAATTCAAGATACTAAACTCGGGATATTAAAGTCAAGATACTAAAGTTAGGATACTAAAGTCAGGATACTAAAGTCAAGATACTAAATTCAGGATACTAAAGTCAGGATACTAAAGTCAAGATACTAAAGTCAGGATACTAAAGTCAAGATACTAAAGTCAGGATACTAAAGTCAAGATACTAAAGTCAGGATACTAAAGTCAGAATACTGCGTTTACATGGACACACACAAAACCGGGATCCTCAAAAAACCCGATCATAACCGGGACTCGTACGCATGTAAACACACTCACTGAGATGTCTTCTGCATTTGAGACACATGATACAAATGAGCAGCTGTGGTTGGACCGTCCCAATTTAGGACGGAGGTTTGTCATGTTCTTTGGTCCAATTCTGATCCCTGGATTCAAACAGGATGTATAAGGGACTGGCTGCTCAGGCAACTTGTACATTGAGCCCATCAAAATTGGGACAGCACTGAGATCTTGGAGGAATGTGTCCGGAGGAATGTGAACTCCAATGTGAGAGAAACAGAAACGTGATCCATGTTTCTGCAGCTGGACTCAGTCATAAAGGTCACACTCTCACCTCTGACCTGTGAACCTGAAGCGGCTGGACACTGAAGACACCTTTAGAGAGAGGGGGAGGAGGAGAAAAGAGGAGGAGATTTGGAGACACGGAGAAGAGGGATGAGAGGAGAGAGAAAGAGGGAGGAGAGAAAGAAGTGGGGAGGAGAGGAGGTGAAAGAAGGATGAGAGAGGGAGAATAGGGATGAGAAGGGAGAGAAAGAAGGAGGACAGACGGAAGAGGGAAGGAGATGAGGGGAAAGAGGGATATGAGAGGAGAGAGGGAGGAGCAGAAAGAGGAGAGAGTGATGGAGGAGAGAAGAGAGGAGGACACTGATGGCACCAGTCAGTGAGACTAAAGAGAGAGAGGGAGAAGAGGAAGAAGAGTAATGAAGAAGAGAGAGATTTCCCTACTATTCTTTCATTTTTTGAAAGATTTGGCATTTTCACGGTCCATCCATCCTTCCACTTTCTTCCTCTTTACCTGGGGATGGGTTACGGAGGCAGCAGTTTCAGCAGGGAGGCCCAGACTTCCCTTTCCTTACACACTTCCTCCAGGTCTTCTGGGAGGATCCCGAGGCATTCCCAGGCCAGTCCCTCCAGCGTGTCCTGGGTCTTCCCCGGGGCCTCCTCCCGGCGGGACATGTCCTCCTCTCCAGGGAGGCGTCCAGGAGGCATCCTGAACACATGCCCGAGCCACCTCAGCTGGCTCCTCTCGACGTACCTCAGCTGCTCCTCTCGACGTGGAGGAGCAGCGGCTCTACTCTGAGCTCCTCCCATGTGACTGAGCTCCTCACTCAGTTGCGCCCAGCCACCCTGCGCTTGTATCCGTGATCTTGTCCTTTCGGCCATTATTTTCAGGGTATAAGGTTAATATCTCAAATAGTAAATGTTACCCTGTTAATAAATCAGCAATGCAACTTTTCCCATCTGACATTCCTTTTAAATTTAACTCCTCTGGGTTTAGATATTTGAGGGTCACCATAACTAGTTCCTACAATCCTTTATTCTGCAAATCTCCCCTGTTGGCTGAGATTAAGACGGATTTTCAAAGGTGAGAATCGGGAGAATTAATACTATTAAGATGAGTGCCCTACCAAAGTTCCTATTTTTGTTTCAAAATCAACCTATTTTTTTTATCCAAAGGTTTTTTCAAAGTAATTTATACCACAATTTCACATTTTTTGTGGAATGGCAAAACACCTAGAGTTAGGCAAAAAATACTACAAAATTGTAAATTTGATGGTGGCCTCTCCTTGTCAAATTTTCAGTTTTACTACTGGGCAGTGAACATAACTAGAATTGCATACTGGTGGAAGTCAAGTGGCATGCCCTGGTGTCAGTTGGAGGCGCAGTCATGGCCCTCATCATCTCTTTCTGCTTGGTCTCTGTCAACCCCTCTGGCCTTATCTGCAACCCTTTGGTCATTTCTTCTCTTAGGATATGGTCTTAGTTTAGGAAACAATTTAAATGTACTAATCCTATTCCTCTGACCCCCGCTGTTGAAAAACCATATGTTCAAACCTACATTTACTGATCCAGTTTTCACCATTTGGCGTGACAAAGGATTGAAGTGCCTTAAGGATTTCTATAATGATGGGATTTTTTATTCATTTACAGATTTGGCTTATGAGTTCAATCTTTTTAGATACTTTCAGGTGAGGAGTTGTGCTAGATCCTTATTGCTTGGCTTTCCACAACTCCCACCTGAGCTTTTTCAGTTGAACCTCTCACAAAAGTCACTTATTTTAAAAATCTTTGACACTATTCAATCATATGATGGTCACTTGACCACTAAAACAAAAGAGGCCAGGGAAGGACTAGTTTTTGACAAACACTGGTGGGACTCTGCATTGCAACTTATTCATAAGAGTACCATTTGTACTGGTTTGACTTTGATACAGTTTAAAGTTCTGTTTAGGTGTCATTACTCAATAACAAAACTTGTGCTGATTTTTCCCTCTGTGGTGGGTGTTTGTGGGTGTAACCTCACACAGATGTTTTTTTTCCTGCCCAGCCCTTACAACTTTTTGGCAGGTTTATTTTGATATCATGTCCAAAGTTGTCTCAAAAAATGTGATGTTTTTCTGTATGTGGCTGTCTTTGGTCTTCCAGAAGACTTCCCTCCCTATTCAACTTTACAGCTACAGGTTGTTACTTGTTACAAGATGCCATCTTCTCTTAGATTGGTGATGGGTGTTGTAAACAAATTTTACAACAACCATTTATTGACTTTTTTAAAACTGTCTAAGCCACCATTTGTTATATGATTCTCTTCATATTCAGCTAAGGTTTGTGCGATTTATTTTTTTAAGTTTTCGTTTTTGCTACATAAAAATGAAAAGGTGTATATACATTTGTTGTCTAAATGACAGTCCTATATTTGTCCACACATCAATATGAATTTATGAAACCAGAAGAAGTGAGAGAGAAGAAGAGGAGAGTGATGTTTTTAAAGAAATCTGTCCTTATAAAGAGTCTCCTGTCTGACTGTTTGTCCTGGTGCTCCTCAGGGTTGTGTGTTGTTTCCTCTCTTCTTTACACAAACACAGGGACATTTATGGGCAGATTTTAGTTTGTTTTTTTTTCCTGTGTGACAGTTTTAAATTCTGTTCAAACCAACGAGCTCAAACCAACAAGCTCATCTCTGACTTCAGACCAAACTGAAGCTGTGGGCAGCGGAGGATCTACAGTGACAAAAGTCTTTCTTATCTTGGGCATGTTTTTTGACAGTTAACCACCTGAATCTGAATAGGAGAGGAGGAGAGAGAGGAAGCGGAGAAGAGGAGAGAGGAGCAGTTTGAGGAGAGGAGGAGATAGGAAGAGAGAGGAGGAGAGAAGGATGAGGAATGGGGGGGTATTTGACAGATACTTTGTGAATATTTTTGTTGATATATTTTGTAAGTCTGGTCATTGTTTTTGGTGAGTTTGTTTTGTTGTTGTTCATGACCTTTTTGTTGACCCTTCGTTGCTCCGCCCTCTTCAGGCTCCGCTCCTGAGCCGAACCCCTGCTTCTCTGGTGGACATGGCTGTGACATAAATGCTGTGTGTCGCCCCCTGGAGGCTCAGAGCTTCACCTGCGTCTGCTCCTCAGGCTTCAGCGGAGACGGATACTATTGTCAAGGTACTTACACTACTATAGTACTGCAGTGCTAGTACTACTGCGTCTGCTCCTTATGCTTCAGCTGAGATGGATACCACTGTCAAGGTACTAATACTGCTATAGTAATGCAGTACTAGTGCTACTGCAAAGGTACTCCTTTTAGTCTTCAAATGATTTTTGTTTCATCTAACTTATGACCTGACCACTGTTTACCTGGACATGTTTCCTCTCCTCACTTGTCTCCTCGTCTCCTCATCTCCTTACCTGTCTAATCACTTGTCTCCTTGTCTCCTCACTTGCCTCCTCACTTGTCTCCCTATCTCTTCACCTGTCTCCTCATCTCCTCACCTGTCCCCCTGTCCTTAGATGTGGACGAGTGCCTGTCCCCCGGTCTATGTGGTCCAAACTCAGTCTGTTCAAACACTGTGGGCTCCTACCGCTGTGTGTGTCCCAGAGGCTCCAGACTCAGTCCGGAGGGACAATGCACAGGTACTAGACCAGGACTAGACCAGGACTAGACCAGAATTGAACCAGAACTGAGCCAGGACTGAGCCAGGACTGAGCCAGGACTGAGCCAGGACTGAGCCAGGACTGAGCCAGGACTGAGCCAGGACTGAGCCAGGACTGAGCCAGGACTGAGCCAGGACTGAGCCAGGACTGAGCCAGGACTGAGCCAGGACTGAGCCAGGACTGAGCCAGGACTGAGCCAGGACTGAGCCAGGACTGAAGTAGGACTGAAGTAGGACTGAAGCAGGACTGAAGCAGGACTGAAGCAGGACTGAAGCAGGACTGATGCAGGACTAAATCAGATCTAAATCAGGTCTATATCAGGTCTAAATCAGGTCTAAACCAGGACTAAAGCAGGACTAAAGCAGGACTAAACCAGGACTGGTTTAGGCTCTCAGGAAACTCTCAGAGACCAGAGTGGAGTTTTGATATCACGGTAATGATACTCCAGAGCCTACTGATGATCCCTGCCCTACCCCCTGACAGCTTCACAACTCTGTTCCTGCTTTAATTTGACTTCTGTGATGTTTTGTTCCTGTTTCAGACGTAGACGAGTGTGAGAGGGAGCCCTGTCACCATGAGGCGTCCTGTTCAAACACACAGGGCTCCTACCACTGTGAGTGCAAACCTGGTTTCACTGGAGATGGCCTCAGATGTGAAAAGCAAGGTGAGTCTGACTTTAACCAGGGCTAAACCAGGTCCAAACCAGGTCTAAAACAGATCTAAACCAGGACTAAATCACTGGACACTATGTTCAAACTGGACAAGCACATTAGTGTCTGGATTATTGTAATTGTGTGTATGTGGGGCTGTAAGGCCCTCTGAGTCTCCACCGAGTCTTTCCCTGGGTATCTCCCCCGAGCATCTAAGCTATGAGTATTTATACCAGAATGAAAAAGCTACATACATTACAAAAGTGTGTTCACAGTGTTCACAGTCATGTGATAATTAGGGCCCAGGCACAAATGTGCGAGGAGGGCGAGTCAGCAAGAGCCCGATTGCATTTGTACAATTTTGAGGAAAATCAAAAAATCAAGCAGTAAACAATAATGTAACAATTAAGTTAAGTGAACTCTAATTTTGAGTGAAGACCCCGAGAAAAAAATATTGAAAGATGGCTAAGTAGTGCCACTTAAAAATTGGATTTACATTGGACCAATGGGAGCCCGGCCCAGAAAAATGTCATCGTAGACAAATGAAACTTAGCATTAAAAATAGACCATGTCAGGACATGTAAAAAATGATATTATGGTCCCGCCCTAAACCCTACAGGAAGTCGGCCATATTGGATCAAACCCGGGATTGACAAAATCACTCATCATAACCTTTTGACATCTCCTCCAAACAGTTTCATTAAAAACACTTGATAATAACAATACTGCTGATAATACTACTACTGCAAATACTTCAAATTTGGCTAAAACACACAAACCCATGTGCGATTAAAGATTATCAATTACATTTTGAATATGACTCTGGGTGTGGTCATGGTGAATTTTCGACAAGACTGCCGTTTTTAGAGCATTTCCAAAAAAGATTTCTTTCATTTTTTCATGTCTTTTTGTTTGGAAAAAGGCAATACAGCGTTAATGCAGATTTGTGAGCTGAATGCAATGATATGCAAATCATGGAACTATCTCCCAAAATGGCTCTCTAGCGCCTTCTTGAAATTTTATTTTTAAAAATTCATATAAGACAATGTATTTGTCATGGACTTGTGAAAAAAAATCACAGGGGCCTTATTAGTGATGGAGCACAATGTGAGAAAGTCACATGACTTTAGTTCTGGTTTAATCCCTGGTTCAGTCCTGGTTTAGTCCTGGTTTACTCCCTAGTTCAGTCCCGGTTTAGTCCTTGGTTCAG